>VYXD01004251.1:18481-45580 GCA_013397195.1 Hylia prasina | reverse complement strand
GTAACAAAAGATAAAGAAAAAACATTTCCCCAACTGCTTTCAGCAGATGAAAATAGAATACAATTTTTTTTGCTTCCATAACCCAAGACACAGCCTAAGACTAAGGCATCTTCTCATTCTCCTCCCATCTGGGATTTGACTCCCTCTTTACTGACCTTGATATATTTATGTTTTCTACGTGTCTTCACTCTGTCATTTTCTCTCACTCGAGAGGGGATCAATGTTCTGCAAGTTTCATCTGTGCAGTGAAAGAGTTAATATCTTGCCCGGGGCCTGCAGTGGTCAAGATGGCCGAAGCAGTCAAGGTGATGGATTCAGGCCGCGCTAGGGCTGTGCCAGGATCTCGGGGGGCCTGGCCGGAATGTCGGCAGCCACTCTGGCCGCATGACTGGTCTCAGGTCTGTACTGCATTAATTACAGCTATGGGTTAGCTTGACCATTCTGGGATGGGGGAGAACCGGCCTGGCAGCAGGATGCTAACAGTCATTGGGGCCAGGACGGGACGAGGCCCTCAGCCATCCGACCTCCTACCTGGCAGCTGCTGGGGCCCAGCCGGGACAGGGCCTGGTGGGCTCCCCAGGAAGGGCCCCAGCCCTCGGCAGGACCCGCCTGCCCCAGCCGGGCTGCAGGAAGGGGCCAGGCCAGCCTGCAACCTGTTCCCAGGCCGGAAGAAAGACTTTTCCTGGGCTTGTTGATCTTAAAATGTTAATCTCACAGAGGTGTATTCAAGCTCTTTAATTGGTTGAACAAGTTGTCAATATTTAAACTAGCCAGATTAGCAGCTTCTCATAGAAAAATCATTTCCGTGGGTGGCTTCTTCCCTCCTCACCAAGTATCAGTGCAAAACCAGCACATCTTTGCAATAAGCATATTTCACTGGAAGCAGGGAACTGTAGAACAAGAACTGTCATTTTGAAACTCCCTTTATTTAAAGGCAATTTAGCTTGAAGCATCCACCAGAGTTCATATTTTCCCGAACAGCCCTCCCTTCATCCTATTAGCTTCCTTAATGAAATGTATCCCTTTCCCAAGTTTTAATTGTAGCTACAAACTCCATTTCAGCCATACACCTTGCTTTGAGGAGTCTGAACACAGCATAGGCTTGAGAGAACCATAGGTTTGGAGAGGACCCAAGCTCCTTCCAACTTACATGTTCTGGCAGTCAGTCAGACTGGCTGAAACAACACTACAACTGCCCGTGCTCCTGCAGTTCCAGAGTTCACACCATGGGATTTTTTGCATTACAGAAATCACAGTACAACTCCAGCAAAAGCAGAGTCTACCAACCTTCACTGTCAGTCCCCCTTTCCAGAAAGCCATATTGACCAAGGACAGGAACCTTGATCTGATGACAGGAACTTCCAACTTGAAGCAGCTGAAAGGGTCATCCATTCCTGTACCACTCTGTGTGAGATCATTCCAGTTTGGCTTAGTTCTACACCACCTTTTTGGGGAGTGTCACAAACAGTCTCACCCAATTGTGAGCGAGATGATTTTCAATACTTTTGTTGATGTGGACATGAAAGAGTCCTGCCAGTTTTCCTGCAAGGAAACAGAGTCTCCACTAAGCTTCTCTCTCCAGTCTCCTCCTTCCAGGGAACAGGGAACCAGCACCCCAAAGGCCACAGATCCGTTTACAGGAGACTTAATCTTGGTTCATGCAGAGGCAAAAGGGGCAAAGGTCAAGACTGCACAGAAAGTCTTTCTTATCACCAAGCAGTTCTCTTCCATGCAAAGAAGGGTGAATACAGACACAGGTGCACATCCCACACAGGCAAGTCTTATTCCCTTATGAAACTTCCAAGAATTGGACAGAACACTTGAAATACTTAGGAAAAGAGGTAACAAACACTTCTCAGCCCAAGTGCTGGTGAGGTACTAAGTCCTTTTGGAAGCAGGAGTATAACAAGAGGCAGGAACATGAACCACCCCACCTTACAGCAGGGTGCATGAAGTAATGATGCACTTCAGGCATCCTCAAAGGCGAGTCACAGGTTGTTCCTGCTGCCCTGTGATGCAAGGAATTTTGTGGAGCTGGTCTGGCACCTGCTGGCCATCTCTGGTATTGCTCCTTACCACAGTTTATCTACTACTGTAATTGGGAAGACTACAGCATGAAACACAGCAAACAAAAATCCCAGAGGCCTGCAGTGGTGCCTGGACAGACATTAAACACACACCTATAAATGAGACACAATAATAGCTGGGCAAATAAAACCAAAAGTTGCATCTGAGGGTTTCCATCCTATTGATTTCAAGGCTGCTTAACTGCAGAGGTTTGCACTGGACTTCTCACAAATTCTCATCCAACCTGCACTGCTCCAAATGAGCAGCTGTTGTGTCCTCCTCATGCTCTTAACTGCCCCTAAACTACCAGGATTACGTTAGAAAGGAGAACCTATCCCATTTCCAGCCTCTCTAGACAAAGGAGGACACACAGTTTGGTCCTCGACTGACTGAGACCTTGGCTTTGCAGATAGTTTTAAGGATTAGAAAGTGCACAGCACTGTCATTTAGCAGCTTTCAGGTGAAGGCATTTTTTGACCAAGGCCAATTGTCACACAGAGCAGCTTCTTGAAGGCTGAGGACAGGGTGAACTGACTGTCCTAACCCCAAAGCAAGAGACAAGAACTCACCCCCTGCCACCAGCTGGCAGTTACTGAAACAGATCACAGAATCTAAATTCTAAATGGCAAGCTCCTGATGCCACCATTCCCCACACCCAAACAGTGCAAACAGGATACTTGGCCTGCTCTTTCACCCCAATCCAGGGCTTCTGCTTCAACTTCTGGAAGGGCTGGGATGCAGACACAGGGAGGACCTTGCAGGACACATAGCTGGCTCCTTGCTTTGTTTCACACCTCAAAAGCTCAGCAGACCAGTACTCATACAAACAACACCCCTCCATTCACACCCCTCTTTTGCCCAATCCAAAGCCTGCTTGCACACACTGACAGCAGGACTGCCTCAAAAACTGACACGAGTTCAGCCTCTTTCGTGGCTTGAGTACAGACAATGTACAGGTGTTGGCACTCACTTTCACAGCATCTCAGAACTGAAACCAAATAAAGCCCAGCTTTATAGAGTAGTAAGCCTGTGATTTACTGTCAGTTAACACCCTCTCAAGACTGTGAAAGCCACTCTCCACCTGCTGCCCTTCTACCTCCAGCTCTCCAAACCCATGAATGTCTCCTCCAGCTTTGTCCATGACAAAATGCCCTGCACTTCCAGACATCGCAGCAACCCCAGTGCAAGCCAAACTGTGGACAAATGAATGGACAGACTAAAAGAGAGGTAGTCAAGAAGTCTGTAACAATAGATACTTTGCAGAACATCATAACCTTTCAGGCTGCCTTCCTTTTCCACTAGAAATCTGCTTTCTACAAGCAGCATTTAATCTTTAACCACCACCTGAAGCTACCTAAGGTCTCTCTCAACAAACACCACAGGACAGGTATTTGGTAAAAGAGATGTATATTTATTCACTTTACAAAGAGGGTGGTATTTGTTGCAACAGTTCCATTTATAGACAAATATATTATTGTACATTATAGTGGTGAATGCCTCAAACCTTTACCTTGTTTTGCTCTTAAAAACTTGTTTTCACCACTTCAACTTCCATTAGCTGAGCAAATATCTGTCCTTGTTCTGCCACTGAGAGATTAAAAATCCATAAGAAAGGTATACTCTGTGCTATGTATTCACAAGCATTCACCTTCTCCTTTCCCTGTGTCACTCCCCTCTCCCCACACAACTCAATATGGTCTGTCCTCTAGGTTAGCATTAAACTTATATACAGCCTCCATTAAAACAAAATTAGGAGCCAGTGCTAGTTCTAAAGTCCTTTTAAAGCACAAGAAAAGTCATTGATTTGTACATATAAAAGTCTTGAGTTCAAATTTGTTAAAAAAAAAAAAAAAGGAAAAATCCATTTTTAAGTCAAGTTGGCATTTACATATTGCCAAAGTACGGCTAAGCCAATGAAAAGGGGAAGAAAAGAGTTTCAAGACAGAATTCAAATATTACAAAATTTTTTTTTCCTGTTTCCTTTTTTTAAAAAAAAATCAGGATACCCACTTGCTATTGCTAACTGAAGCATGGAAAGAAGGTATAGACCAGCTGTCTTTGATCCCTGAACATTTGAAACAAATTCAATGTAAAGCTGAACCAAGTTTCCCACACAAACAGCAGTGGCAGATTTATTTGATTTAAGATACAAATGCATGTCCACATGACAGGCATAATCTGACCGACAGGTGGAGGAAATGTTTCTCTAAGAAAGCGCAGGGAAGGAGGGTGAGAGAAGGCTGTCACGGTTAAACATTCTGGATTCAGAAACGCAGTGCCCCACAGATGCCTCTGCACACAGGCTGTGCAATGCTCTGCACTCCTGATATGCAAATACAGCATCTTTCAGCAACAGGATCCAGAATCAAAGACCTTGGTGGCCCACTTGTTCAAACCACTGAAATTACTCTTTTGTGCTGTTATTCTTCTTCACTTTCATTTTCTGGTTCCAAATCAGAATCATCACTGATTTCCTTTTCAACAGTCATGTCCTGTTCATCAGATTGCTCCTCTTTTTCTTCATCTTCATCCCAGTTTTCCTGAGGGAAGAATAAAACAGAAATGTTTGGACCTTTGTCAGTCACACCATTTTTACTACAAGCAAATGGGAGAAGATCTGGTCTAACTCCACTTACGTCAGAGTCTTTATCTGCAATCATCTCATCATCTGTGCCTTCCTCCTCTGAGGAGTCTGCAAAGAGAAAATAATCTCTCAGTCTGGGGAACAGGCTTTAAAATGTCATTGTGCAAACAAAGTCCAGTCCCACGTGCTGCCAGGTCTTCAAACTGTGCTATTTCCATACCAAAACTGATTCTACCTGGAGACAAGGTAATGAACATCAGTTAAGACCAGGTCACTTCCGTTACCAATACACAGGGTGAAGAAGCAGTAGGAAAAAGGCCAAACTGGAAGTATGCACTCACACACATGGACATCCTCTACACTGATGTCCTGCTGACTCAAACATAGCAGTGCCTTCACTGAATCTACCTTAAAACATGGGCAGATAACACCAGAAATTTTACGTTGCCAGGTAAGTTAAAGCAGCACACTGAACTTCCAATTCACCAATTTCTTCATTTGTGAAGCAAGGCTGGGAGGGATTTAAAGGAGATAAAGGAAGGCAAGGAAGGAGTAACCAACTACAAAATGTCTACATCATTAGCCACTGAATTTCCTGCCAAGCACATCTCACAAAACCCCTCTATCTACAGACTGGTAGATAAGCACAGGAGCATGTTGAACAGCCATCAAGTGTAGGCTGTCATGTGAATTCAGTAGCTGAGCTGCAGTTAGCATACAACACTTACCATCCTCATAGACCAGCTTTGCAGTCTGATTAACCTCGGGTACATCCTGAACTGTTTGTGATGCTGCAACCTGAATGGAATTTGCAGATTAGCCTTAGATTAAATCATGTATTTCAACCTTAAAAGACAACAATATTCTGAACAATGTAAATGAAATCTAAATTAAGGGTAGCACACATTAATTCACTTACAGTGCTGGTTTAACAGCCAAAAAAGTACAAATGACAAAGTAAAATCAGAGAGGCATCTGCTCCAAAGTGGCCCTGTGCCTCCTATTTCTTTCTCTTTAAAACCCTATGGGTTAGCAGACACATTTGGCAGGACAAAATAGTCCCAGTGAGCAGGGACTGACAGGACAGCCAATTAATGACCTGCTCTGAGCCTTATCAGCATCCCTGAACAGCAGCTGCATTGGAGTGCCTAGGACAGATCACAGCAGATGTAATCCCAACAGGAAGTGAAGTCTGCAAACAACACCCCTGCACATCCCATGTTATGTAGCTGAAGCTCACCTGGGTGACAAGAATGAAGAGTCTTCCATGCAGACGGGAAAGCTTTTGCAAAGTTTTTACTCTGCTCTCCATCAACTGGTATAACATTCCCAGCTGAGGAATAAGGTCTGGCAACTTGGGAGAAGAGACAGATGAAAAAAATGAAGCTGTTAACAAACACATCCCAAACGTTTTTGGTTTTTTAAACTACATTTGTATGTTTGAAGCAATCAGTACTGCTTCCATTATTCTAGACTGAAGGGAGAGCTGAGCGTTCACAGGAATCACCTGCAGCTTGATCAATTAAATGCTTAGCCATGTTGCCAAGTACCATCTACTTTTAAAGCATGGCAGTTCCTAGACTCCTTTTCCTTTCCAGTCTCTCCCACATGCAGGGATGAAGCACTGTTCAGAAAGCTCTGTAAGTGGGAACCAAACACATCAGTGTCCGTATGCAGCCTCTGCAACGCGTGCAAGTTCTGCTGCTCAGCAATCCTATAACAAATGGCAGAAAGGACTGACACTGCCCAAACATCTTTTTCTTAACCCAGGAAGAGTGCTGTATCCATCACTTATAAAGCAAGGCTGGACTTCAATCCAGAAGCTATAGCATTACTTCCTACCCTGCCAACTTTGGCACACCCTTACCCTATAAATCTGGCCACGCCCAAGACAGTCTCAATATAAGCATTACAAGAACAAAGTACACTTAGTTCTGTAAGATCCAGTGACACAGGCTAGATTACTCTTTGATAGTAATTTTGTTCCCTCTCATAGGTGTAACACAACTTATCTTGGTTTGACTTTGGAATGGCTATAATTATGTCACAAATGACTGAGACAATTTGTCAGCAATGTGCAGAAGGTTCAGAAAAGTGGTGTAAGCATAGTTCTCTATACACTGATTTGGGCACTGCTATATGCGGAGAGCAGGAGAGAGATTCCTGCTCTCTGCATATGACAGTGCACAAAGAAAGAAAATATGTTTATTTAAGCATTTAAATGTAGTTTTACTTAAGTGCATTGGCATGAATGAAAAATACTTACTGTGGAAAGGTAGGATGCATGTAGGGTAAAGACAGATTTCAGCCATCGAACCATTACTGAGGCACTGGAAAAGTGAAATAAATTATATCCAAGAGATATAATAACTGGCTGAGATATAACTTGCTGAGAGAAACCTACTTCATATTCTAGATACTAAATAGTTCTATATCAAGTGTTCCTCTTTAATCAGAGAGCAGATAAATGCTCTCTACAGTTGGAAATGTAAAGTTTGGCTATCCACATGAGGTATGTAAGTTATTTATGAAAGAAGACATTTCAGTGAGAGACTAAACTAGGCAAGTTCAGGGGTCTGTGCTTCTGAAATCTTTTATGGATGGTCTCAATGAATAAAAGATCAAAGCATGCTACCTTCTTCTCCACCTACAATGAGGGAATTTATATTTAGAAAAACAAACCTCAAACCCAAACCAACCTAACCCCCACAACTCAGCACAGCCCATCTCAACAAAGCTGTCCTTATGGTAACCTAACAAGACAGAGGGGGCGAAGCTGGTTCTGTTATTAAACCCTACATTAAGAGATGTCTAAATACTTTTGATAATTAAGCAAGCTCTACACCCAAGAGTTATTTACTGATCAGGTCCATAATATAAACAACTGGGGCCTTTAGTTACATTCTCAGGGTTACACACTCATTTCAGGTATCCTTTTCCCTTTTTAATTTCACTTCAGCCACCCTGACAAAGCACTGTTTTAAGTGTTTCAAGCTCCTCTTTTCACCCTCAGTGAGATGAGTCTTTACCTCCAGATGCTACAGTTTAATTGCAGTTACTATGGAAATCTATCACATACATGGTAGGAGGGACCACACATTTGAAAAGTTTTAGGGCAAGTGAACTGTAGCTGAGTTGTTTCTTACCTGTAAGGGTTGCCCTGCAATCTTTTTGTAAGCTAAAAGGACAAAAAAACCCCAGTCAGCAATAAGTAACAAACTTAAGTAGCTAAATACCCCAACATAAGATGATTTGACAGCCCCAGTACTGGGGCAGAAAGTTCTCTAGGCATTTGAGGTTTGCTGGGATTAACCACTGCCGAGCTCCAGAAAATTACACTACTGGCTCTACCACCCTCTACACAGGCTGGTAACTTGCAGAAGCTGGGTATCAGTATTACAAGAAAGCTGGAACTCTTAACATGAAAAATATCCACTGAAGCTTAAACCTGGCAGGAGTAAGTAGTAGGAAACCTCTTCTTTTTCATCTGTTTATCTGCTTAGTAGAGCAGTTGTTACAGGGTGGACAAGTTGGACAAACAAGTGAAGGAAGTATCAGGTAAAGGCCATTTCACACAACAAATCTCGAGCCTGGGAAATGACAGTTATCCAAAGGTCTGACCATCCACTGATATTACAGAGCTAAACACTTGGACTTAGATTCCCCGACAAAGGTCCCAGGGAAGAAACACAGGATCTCATTAACAAAAGCCTAAGGAGGTGCTATAATACCAAACATTCAGTACCAGGCCATATGCATAATTCAATTAAGATCAGTATCATAAAAAAAAATTAATCTTATTTGTGGTCAGGACATTAAAATACAAAAGAAATTGAACCATTAACTTATGTAACAGAATATTATTCACATAACAAGAGCTACTAACCAATGTTTGGTTTAAAAAATAATGTCCAGTCAAGGCTAATAATTAAAGTATTTCTGTCCAAACAAAAGAGTTTATTTCATACTGAATAAGCAATTCAGAAGCCAAATCCCTTTTAAAATTACCACAAAGTGATGTTCGAAGTTTAAGTACAGCAAATGGACTTTCTGATCCTTCAAATTATTGTCCACGTTAGTAGTTGAAAAGATGTAATGGTGACTGTTTGCTGTGGACTAAACACGCTTTTACTTAATCTCTTTCTTTTCTTTTCCCACATAATCATTTAAGATAGTAATACATGATCTAATGCTCTTTCTAGCTTTGACACTGACACTTGGTCCTTGGTTAGGCTTCAGCCAGAAAAGATAAAAAGTGTATCAGAGAAATAAGGAAATGTTTCAGTCCTCTTACGGCACCAAACCAATTTCAAAAATAAAGAGACATATCCTGGATTTTAGTAGCTAGAAGGCAAATCACAGGTAGTTTGTTTGACAGTACGAGAAGTGCAGGCTCTTACCTCATGCAGCAGTGGAATGACAGCATGTATAGGCATTCTGGCTACTGTGTTCTTCACTATATTTTCTTTCCTTGTGTTAAGCACTTTCTGTTAAAATGAAAAAATATGATCAGAGAATAATTCAGCTTTAACTGAATGTGTATAAGCAATCAGCAAAATCAAAAATTCCTGCCTGTAAATCTCTTCCTACTCCACTAATTTTGTATGCTGAGGATAATGAACAAAAGATCTGCTACAAAAAGGAGTTTAATTTTTCAAGTCAGGTACAATTAACAAAGTAAAGGCACTAAATAAATAAACCCATCTCAAACAATCTAGCATTGCCTGTAGCCCACCGGCCCCATGTTAGAAATGATGCATTACAGGTACATGAAAACCTTCCTTGATGTTTTCTGTTTGACTTCCATAAACAAATGCCTTTCACCAGCATCTGTGACAAGAAATTTCTATTCAGCATCAAATTCTTAACAGTTCCCTGCCCCAGTACTATTATGTTCTCCCAGTCTAAATGTAAAGATAAGCTTTTCAAGTGAAGCTTGTCATTAATTCATTTTTCAAACAGTACCTGCTTGAAAAATGTACCCTCAGGAGACTAAGCACAGATTATGCTCCAGTCCACGCTAAAGGGAACATGGCTGCATTGGTAGCATTACTTGTAAAACATCTGAACTGTGACATAACAAATTTATCATAAACAAAACACCTCAAAGTTCAGGGACTGACTCAGAAAACAAGACAGATAACAGAAAATTAACACCGCTACTGATTCACAATAGCACTGCCTTGAGCAGCAAATCAGCCAAAAGCAGCTGGGAGAAACAAAAGGGTCTGAACTGTTCAGCCTTCTCAGCTTTCAGGAAGGCTGCCCACCAGTCCTAGTGAAAAGATTCAATGTCACACACTGAGCTTGCAGGACTTACATTTAAGATTTCTGCATCGTTGCTTTCCAAGCCCTGAACCAGCAGCACAGCAAAGCTGTCTGTTTGGGGAAGGCCACCTGGAGTTTTGACTTTACTCACATCAATATCCAGTGCCCCAAGGCGCTCCTCAATGCTCTCCTGTAGAGGGGAAATAAGGGCAGTGCTGCATCAGTGTGGTTTCTCACAAATACCAGCTGAAAGCAAAGTACCTAACTTAGAGCATTCCTACTAACTCTGCTGGAAAAGAACACAAACTTTCTGTATTCTTTTAAATGCACTGACAGAAGATAGCCTGAGGAAACAAAAGCAGGTGAAACTTTGGCTGAAAAGCACTGATTATCTTGGCACAGGCAGCAACAAGCGTGCGACAAAGTTCTGCAACAACCTGGCAAAACCACAGGCAAGGCACAGAAGGCTTGAATGAAGGAAATGTTTTGAGCAGGGGGAAGTCTCATAGAGCAAGATGGTATCATTAACCTTTCCTCTACAGCAAACAAAGCAAATTCAAGTTCACCTAAAGAAGGTATAGTGATAATTTATGATTCTAGTTGCTCCATTCTTGCTGAGTTTGAAAGAAGCCCTTTACCTCTGTCTCTCCTGGTTTCCTCTTGTTTTTCTTTTTCTCCTTTCCTGAGGCTGGAGTTCTGACGGCTGTACTATGTCCTGGAATGCCAGGCACTAGAACTTTGGTGTCCGAGTTCACAACAGGTGTCTTTACCTAGTACACAGAGATAACCACATTTGCATGAATTGCTAGTATCTTGAGCTTTCTACAAATTAAAAATAAGGATTTTATTCTGAGACTCTCAGATATATGGTAAAACCAGCCTGACACAATTTATTTTCTTGACATAAATACTGGGCAAATCCAACATATTTAACAGAATTAATAACCTCAAGAAACAGACAGCTAATTTTCATAACTAACTACAACAATGGTCTCTTTAGAAATCACCTGTGCACCACTTTTCTTACGAGCTTTTGTCATAACATTCACAGAACTGTTTGTATCCAACAACAAATATTTGGATGTTTGCTGGCAATAGATACCACCTGTGCTAACAGTCAGCTCCATAAAACACATGCAGATTAATTTAACATCCACTGGAAGGCAGTAACTGACCAAGAAAAGCAGCACAATATAACGGCAAAAGGTAGTCACTACTCCCTCCAATCCCAACTCCTTTCTTCTAGGGCTTGCTCAGACACAGACTCAGTTGTCTGAATTAGGCTGTGACAACGGTGACAAAAAGAGACACCTTAGTTTATACCAAACAAGCTAAGGTATCATCTTAAATGGACACAAAGGAGATAGAATTTTGCATTTAACAACCAAATGCTCCCCTGACTCACAGAGAATGTAAGGCAGTATGCCACTTCCAGAATATCAAAAATGCATTTTCTGCTACTTCCAGATACTTCTTTAAACCATAGCACTTCTATCCAGGCCTTTTTTTTTTTAAGTACCTCTGAAGTGATAAAGTATAATCTACTACACTGAGCAAAGCAACTTCCCATTTCCAAAAAGTTGATTTTCTCCATCAAGAATTTTATCATAGAACACCCGTGTTGATAAAATACTATGCCCTTAGCTCACCACACTCATCACTGACCTCCCCACATGGCATGCTCAGACAGCCAAGAGAAATGTGTCTTCACAGGAATTCAGCAAAAAGCGAAACCAAGATGGGTATCATCACTGCATGCCACAGAGGCCCTACACCTGTATCTGCAGTTCAGTCCTGCTACCCATCAGCTCCAGGACTGAGGAATCAGCACAAAACCCTGCCTGGCTGATGGGGCACCAGATCCGGTAGATAAATAAAGGGTCAGAAAAACAGCGCTGCTCACTTCACTGGTACAGCAACCATTTCAAATCTTCAAGTCTGTTGAATCTGCACAATGATTAAAAACTTTACAGCCTGTCTCTAAACACCCAGGAGATCCTGCATGAGAGAACACAGTGCCAAGTGGCCTCAGTGGACACTGCTGCCATACAAGCACCAAGCTCATATTCCCAGGTGCCTGTGAGCAGGAACACATGAAGGCCACATGAAGAAAGAGTGAAAAGGACTTGTCCCTTAAGATTCCACTACATTTAATTTAGACTCTAAAACAAAGTCATTCCACCTTCACCCCAACCCATCAGAGTCAAAGACTTTGTACAAACCAACAGACTCTAAGGGAAGGACTGACCTTAGGCAGAAATACTCCACCAATCAGTCCTATCTCTCAAGCACACCTGCTGAGTTGCAAGAGGGCCACTGTGTGACACACAGCAGCCATGAAGACCTCTTTACCCACACCTGCCTGAGTGCTTTGGACATCTATAGCTACCTCTGCAGCTCTGAACAGGTCCATCCAGAAATCCAATCTCATTTTAAGAGCAGTGAATGCTACCTACTTCGTTTCTGAAATAAACAAGAGAAGCAACAAAATCACATTTCATGCAAAGCTCACCTTTGTTAGAGCAGCATCTGTTTTAAGTGACACCACTTTCTGGATATCCCGTACCAAACATATATGGGATTCACTGGTGTTCAAAGACTAGGACAGGAACAAAACCCGTTAATTATTTGACACACACACACCTATAATTCATTATGCTACTGAAAGATGAGAACAAATTCCGATGTTATAAATTAGAATGAACATTTTTTCACTCTAGAATAGCAGCTCCTTTGCATATCTGCCTTTTGTTACCAGATCTCCATATGCTCCAAGGATGTTTACACAACTAAACTGGAATTGTATTAAAACGAGTTTCAAAGGCCTAATTTATCAATAGCTGAAATGGCGAGAAACAGCCAGCAATGACATTAACCTGTACTCCAACTGAAAAAATGGAAGAATACAACTCGCCCTTCCAAACAGCTCTAGGGCAACAGTCACAGCTCACAAAACAAGGGCAAGAAATATGTTTTGTGTTGTTACATCATTTCAAAATAGAAAAATAATAAACCCAAAAATTTCTCCAAGTGAAAGCAGTACGCAGTCCACATTACAGAATCCAAACCCTGTCTGTTAAGTTTTACATACCACTTTCTCTATGATGGGCTGTAAGGTGCTTCCATACACCAGCAGCAGAGACTGTTTGTCTGCGCAAAATGCAGCTGCCAGAATAGGGACTGGTTTCGGTGTGGAGCCCCCATCATTCCCAGGTGTTGCTATCTGAATAGTACAGTTTGATGTTAAGGGTTTTTTGCAATAACTGGAAAAAAAAAGAAATTAAAAAATTCCAAGATGTTTAGCTTGAACACTTTAGTATCTTGCACATCTAAGCATCTTTCATTAGCAGCAAACTCAGCAAAGTCAGACATTTAACACCTTTTACGGATGGCTAAGATGAGGCACAGACACACAAAATCTGGGTTGAAGTCACACGTAATACCAAAGTGCAACAGTCCCCAACAAATGAGTTCTTCAAAAATGTGTCCAGTAACCCAAGACAAAGAAGCACCTGGAACCTGGTTTACCAGCATATACGACAGCTAAAAGGCAGCAGCATAACAAAACTGAACTTTGCCTTGCAGTAACCCCAGACCTTTCCCAAAGACACCCTCAAGATGAATTCTAACTTACCCATTCAAGATATGTTCAAATATATGCAACTGCCCATCTCTGCACACAACTGCTAACTTCACAGGCTGAAAGAAGGCACAGTAAGAGAGTTTTATAGATCAAAGGAAAACTCCCCTGGAAATTCAGGACATTTAAGAGACAGTTGTATGGCTACAATCTGAATTTTTTCAGTATTTAATAACATTACACTAAATCTGAAAGGAAGATCAAAGACATAATCACTCACAAACATTCAGTCCAAGTGTTAGAAGATTAATAAGATAACTCACAATTGTACCTTATCACTAGTAATACATTCTGCAGTTAAAATGTTACAGTTAAATGTTACATTCTGCAATTAAACAGTTTGCACAGTAGCAGACACATAGCTCCACAAAGGCGCTGACACTGTGAATATGCTTAGAGCAAAGAAACTGAGAAGACTCCTCTGAGAAACTAAATGACAGGGGTATATTACAGAACACTCTCCAATACATGCAGTAAGAGGGAACCAGAAATATTAGAAAAATATAGCATGAAATACTGCTCTGAGAAATGAAATTTAGAGGCAGCAGGAGAAAAATGTTTTAAATAATTATGGGAACAGTTTGTGAACATGTTTCATATTCACACATTTTTCACAAGGTAACTACTTTGAAAGACCTGTGCTTCTTAAAACTGAGAGACTTGGCAAATGTACACTGTTACTTTAACTCATTCAAGGCTAGTTAAATTCCAAATGCAGTTACACTGCCAAAACCACTTGAAATAAGAAAAAAAAAGGATCGTACCCAAACCAAATTTTTAAAAATAATTTCTTTTGTGTTTTTTTTTGCTGCTTCTTTGATTACTAACTTGTTCTAAATAGAAAACAACTGGCATTTCTGCCATCACAAACAAAATTTCTGAAAAAACCCACTGAATTTGCACTTAGTAACTTTGAAAAGGAGTTGAATTTGCACTTACTAGCTTTGAAAAGAAGCATTTCAAACTACCAACTTCATAAATGCACCTGTAATAAATATTCTTACACCCATTAATTGACATTTAGATCTTATCTCTCCATAACAGAACCCAAATACAAACCAAGCCTCTTTCTTTACACCCCTAAAAGGAAATTGATGTGGTAAGTGAAAACTGTTGAACGTTTACAAACTATTGCTCCTACCTCTTCTTTGACTTCTGATACAGTCAGGTCAACAAAAGTCGGTTCATCTGTTACTGTGAAAGACATCACAGCATTCTTTTCTTTCCTATCGGATCTGATCTGCCTGGAAGACACAAACAGTACACATTATATACCACAGCACAGACCACATTATTTACCACAGCATCCTCTGCACCAGACAAGCATTATAAAGCCTACAAATCACTAGTAAATGTGGTGGTATCTACCATATCCAAAAGCACCACACTGACATTTCAGTATTCAGCTTAGAAAATGTTGTAACTTCCAAGAGCAAGGTAACTCTCAAGTGAAACTGAGCAAGAAAACTTTGAATAAACCTTACAAGAAGTGCAAGGAACAAGGAAGTTTATTACACAGTATGTTCCAGCAAACACTAGTGATACAAATGGCAACTGGAAGCATGCTCAGACACAGCCAAGGAAAATCTCGTCTTCACTCAACAATCAGTGAGTCGAAACCACCATTAAAGAGATCATCACTGCATTTTTCCAGAGTGCCCCTTCTGCTTTACCTTGTTTAATCACAATCACTTGATGAGTCCATACACAAAACTGATCACAGTCACAAATTATGAAAAGCTTACATACCACACACTCAATAATCGGTCGTGTATAGCTCCAGACAAGAAATAAAGTCCTGTAATTCCATCAAAGGGTTTACTTTCATTCACAGGTTTCACTGTGGTAAACATTAATGATGACACTGATGTAGCATGGCCTGTGAAATGCTAAGAGAAAAAACAGGATCTTTCCATGATTGTCATAAGCAGATATATGGCAAAAATCAAAACATTAGTTAACAAAGAACATTAGGAAAGATTCAGGCATTATTAAGTCAACAAGGACAGCTCAGTGGTTTTAAGTAGTGATCAGTTTCCTTGCATTTCTGTACGTCAAGGAAGCTTTTTCCGACCTACCAGATATTTATCGACATTTTAAAATTTAAATGGGGAATCAAAGGCAAATTCACTGGGACTAAATCCATGCAAAAGAAATTACATCCACCGGTACTGCTGTTACCGTCACAACGCACTCTGTCCCCCCAGTTTTACACTTCAACCTTTCCCATGATACTAGACTCAATTTCATTCTCAAATTTAGTAATGGACACACGTGTGCTGACACTAAATTTGGGCAACACACCATCCCCAAGGCCCCCCCTCCCCCAAAAATTGGTTCTTCAATCTACTTTTGCAAATAGTGGTTTTGGTCATTAAAGAATGCAGGCATACATGGTAGCTGCCATGTGCCAGCAAGCCCACAGTAACAGCACACGTGTACACACTCACCTGACAGGAGATTCAGAGACTATCCCTGTCCTGTCTGCTAGCAGGCAAGAGAACACGGCAGCATTCACGGATCAGCTAAAGCATGGCCATTTGCTCAATGTCTGAGCCCTGCTCAGGGAACAATAAGGAGTTGCTCCTATGCCTTCCAACTGTTTCAACAGCAAAACTGATAATGCCACCAGTTACATGAAGTTTAGCAAGGAAACTCGAAGGCTTTGCGGAGGGACTCATGGGTTAAAACTCATGCCAGCAGTAACTGATACGGTGGTGAACTGAGTTCTCCTGACAGAAAGGTGTCAGACAGGGACCCAGTTAAAAAGAACAGCATCCATCTTTCTCCTACAGCCTTGAGACAGGATGCTTGAGCATGCTCAGAAACAAAAATTTAATGTTCTCATTCAATTCTCAGCAGGTGGAAACCAGTTGATGGTACCAACACATCATAAATGTCCAGCAATCCCGAAACTGCTAATTGTATCCACACACAGTGAAATGTTTTAGGTGTCTGATCAGGGAAGGCTATCTAGGTAGTGTCACCAATCAAGGGCATTTTTTTGCATCTAGTTGAACAGAGGTACAGAAGTACTTACTCTGTAGACTTCTTTGGTCTCCAAGTCCCACAGTTTTATAGTTCTACCAGCTGACAGCAGCATTTTTCCATCTGGACTGATGCATAGACAGGTGACACTGCTATTGTCGCCTTTCCACTTACTAGAATTTGGATGGAGAGTTTTTGTACAAAAGGAGAAAGATGGAGACAGAAAAAACAGTATTCATTAGGATAATCTCAAAACCACGATGGAAAATTTAAAGCAAAATTTAAAAAACAGTGATTTAAGTAGTCAAGAGGTCAAAGCTATTCTGCTTCTGCACTTAACCTTCAAATTAGTTTACAAAAAAACCCCACTACTCAAAAATATGAAGCTACTCAATACTGAATTGCTGACTTCTTTTTTAATACATGCTTATTCTGTTCTGAATTCCTCTCTAAGTTTACTACTTCTAAAAACAGGGCAAGAAGAGCCATACCATTTTCAAGACTTCTCTATTCACCAACCCAATCAAAAAGGCCTTCTCAACACTAAAATTAAGCGTTTCGAAGTCTATTCAGTTACTGGCCCTCCTCCCAAGTCTCTGAATGTCACTGACAAAAATAAACTTCACCTTAATGGTCTGTGGTTCAAAGCACTACTTAAGAGTACAGAAAAAAAAAAAGGAAAAAAATAAAGATACTGTCATGAACAGCCTGAATGTCCATTAAAGAAATATTGATAATATGTGTTTCTCACAGGATAAAACTGCAAGGAAAGCATCAACACAAATCCTTTAAAGACAGGAAGTAGACTGCAACACACCACGTTTTGATTGAAAACAGCCTTTCTAGAAATACTTCCAAATAACTTTCACATGCCAAAGCAATACCTCTTCTGTTTTCTAAAACAGGGATCATTTACTGTATCACTTTTGATAGAACCTGAAAATTTTACAGCCCACAAACCTGAAAAACAACATTGCACCTTATTGAGAATATGACAAGATTTTGTATTCTCTTCCAAAGACAGGTCATGACCAAGAATTTAAACCATTTATTAACATAAACCAAGAAGGTATTTTTAAATGTACTAAAAAGACAAGTCTAAACTACACTGCAAAATATAAAGCACAGCAAAAATACCTTGGTTTTCACTTTGGATACTCTTTATATAATTTTTACAAGAAAGTTTTAAACAGGATCTCATGAAGGGTATGTCCAGAATGTCTCTAGATTAGTCAAGAGTATTTAAGACATGAAAAAGCTACAGAGCCAAGAAGTCATTCAGAATGTTTCAGTCTACCTCACTAAAAGACCTTGTCTTGCCTCTTCAGAGACTCTTCCCCAACAGGTTGAACCTCTGCCAGAGGTTTCATGTGTGCTGCACACACCTCCTGAAGTGGCCCTGAGTACTCCTACAATAGTTAAGAAAGTCAAATGGTTTCAAAAAAAGCCACATGCTTTCAATTCCCTTTCTAGCAGTCCATACCTCTATAGTAATGTCTAGAAGCCTGTAAATCAAATTTAAAAAAAAATTAATACCACTTCTATATCCCAGGAGCAACCATCCTGACTTCTCTGTGGATTACACAAATATTAATTTCCAGGTTCTAAGAGGTGTTAAGGAATGCAGGCACTCTCATGTGTACATTGGATGTGAGCAATTATTGTGGATAATTTGTTCCTTCCAGTAGGTAAAACTTTAAGGGAACTGATTTCTTCTACTCTTTCCAACTTGAGTTACCTTAGGTATGACTTGTAACATTACTACAGAAAATTTTCAGGTAAAAACCATGATGTTACATTGCTAATGTACTTTTTATCTATACACTCTAGGAATGATTTTCTGTTGCCATCTTCAAAATGAAAGAACACAATGCTTCAAATTACATTTCATAACCACAGCCCCCTCACTCCATGGTCCCTGGTAGTCACAGGGGCAGAGAGAAACATCCAAGAGGTTTGACAGCAAAACCTCTCATTTTCCCTGAGAAAGCAGCACAGCTGGGACCCATCTCCAGTATTCTACATGAACACATGCTATGGAATACAAACAGGGTGAATAAGATGTCCATGGGCAGCTTCAGACCTTTGATCTCACTGGGCTCACAGAACAATAGCAGGATACCTTGCAAGACCTTTCAGAAGGCAAAAAGAGGGGTTTCTCCACAGAGAGGTGTAGCATAAATAATGCATGGGACTTTCCTTTGAAACAGGGAAAGTGACAGAACATAAATGCACAGAAGAATAATTCAGGAACCAAGAGAGAAGGTTATACAACAAATCCATCTGAAAACTATTTCCAGGCACTGAAAGGTCAAAAAAGGTTTCTGGGCACATCCAGCACAGAATCACAAACGGCAAATTGTGTCTAGCCAACCTGACTGCCTTAATGAGACAACCACCTTGGTTGATGAGGACAGACACATTTAAGATATCCCAATACTGCTTAATATCCTCCATAACTGCCCCAGTCTTCATTAACGATCTGAAATAGGACAGAATGCACATGTAACAACTTCACACTCAATCCTAAATTAGGAAGAGCAGCTGATATCCTGGAGGACAGAGCTGCTACTCAGGGGCATCTCAGCAGGCCTGAAAAGAAACAGGCTGCCAGAATCTCGAAGCTGAAGAGGAAAATGTCAAGTCCTGCAGGTGAGATGGAAAAATTCCAGTACAGGTTGCAGACAAATAGCTAGGAAGTAGCTTTGCAGAAAAGAGACTTGCAGTCCTCACAGTCAAGCTGAGCACTGAGCAAGCAGGGAGTCCCTGTGGCAATACGGTCAGCTGTGTATGATCTGCATTAGCCAGAATGCTGTCAGGTCAAGGAATGGGACTCCTCTGCTCTGTGCAACTCTGAAACTGCACCTGAGCACTGTGTTCAGTGGGACAGGACAACAAAGTCATTGACATGGTGGAGTAAATCCACCAGAGGGCCATGAAGGCACCTTAGGGACTAGAGCACATAATGGAAGAGGGAAAGGTGAGGGAACTGGGTGTGTTCTAATAGAATTAGAATAGAGGCCGTGTTCTAATAGAGAAGGCTAGAGGGAGATTTTACAGCGATCTTCTGCTACTTCAGAGTCTCAACATAACACAAGGTAAGCATGTATCTTTTTCCTAGGCATACCAAAGAGGCTACTGATGATGGGCTGCCTACAGTGCCCATGCCAACCTTAATAAAACCAAGAGCACTGCAGCAATGACCAACAGTGGGAAACGTCACAAAAAAAAGAAACATCGACAGAAGGATCAATGGGCCATCACACAGTAGGCTTTTATTGAAGAAAGGTACCAGGATTGCTTTCTTCTTTTAAAAACAATTTGACTTTATTACAAAAGAAAATAAATGCCTACACCAGACATTTTGTTACTCTGCACTAAGCTCTATTTTGCTCAACAGTACTTTTAACAGTAGCAGCCTGCTCAGACAGCCAAGTGGAAGTGTCTCCACTGCACATCAGCAGCAAGCAAAACCAAGCAGGTTATCATCACAGCAAGGGCCTTTGAGTGAAGGTTGGTACAGGCAGCAGGTTTTACTGGATTGAGGTCTTGCAGTATCTGCTCAAGTACTTTTCTTCTAGAATCCAGATTTTTCAGTATTTAGTGGGACTTCTAGTCTTTCAGTCTCACTAAAAGTTAGCATGGAGGGATCCAAACCCCTCTCAAAACACTTTCATCTAGCCTTTCCAATACACAGAGGAAGATACCCAACTATGACAATTATGATTTCATCCCTTAATAAAACCACTTCCGATCTCAGAAAAATAACTGCCAACAGTCACTTTGTGGGCATGAAGCCTGGAAAGCAGAGTGCAGCATTTCCAAAACCTGCAAGGGAGAAAACATACAAAAGCAAGTGCAAAAATTTCAAGCAAAAAGCAGCACTACTCACCACTTTACTCTGCAGGTCTGTGTGTTCCATTCCACAATGTGTTTGTCATCTGAACAGCTATACAAGCAGCAGCTGTCTTGATGCCATCTCACACAGTTTACTCTACTGTCATGACCACCATCCTACAAAAGATAACAGGGTTATCTGCAGTAGTCTTGACGACTGAGTCTTCCCCACATCAACAATGTGAACAAGGTACTCTTTTGAGAACTTCATTCCAATCACTGGCATCTTGAAGAGTGTGTATGGTTTTAAAGAACATAACTGACAGTTACATAAATTAAAGATATCTCATATTTTGGTACACATTTTGGCTTATACAGCCTAGAAAAGAGGAGACGTCATCTACAGCTTCCTTACACGCAAGCAGAGGGGCAGGCACTGATCTCTTCTCTCTGGTGGACAGTGACACAACCAAAGGGAATGGCAAGAAGCTGTGTTGGGAAGGAGGAGTTAGGGTGGATATTACGAAAAAGCTCTTCACCCACAGGGTACAGGCTCCCCAAGGAAGCACTCATGGCCCCAAGCCTGCCAGAGCTCAAGAAGCATTTGGAGAATGCTCTCCGGCACATGGTGTGATTCCTTGGGCTGTCCCATGCAGGGCCATGTAGAAGATAGTCTAATGTGTATGTCTCAAACACTGATAGCCAGACAGCCATGAAACCAACCAAGGACTGTTGGTAAGAACACACAGAGAAAGAACAGGACATGGCTGGAGTAGGGGGTCTTTGAAGGCAGGACAGCACTTTCCTGGTCCATCCTTATTCTGGCTCCCCATCGTCAACACAACAGAATTGCAGGAAAGACTCAAGAAGTCGGCCTGGACTGTTGAGAAGAAGGCACCCCCAGCAGGGGGGATCAAGACCACCAGAGACCCCCCCAAAGCCCTCCAGCCCATTTCCAGAAAAGTCTAAAACAAACTGCATATATAAAGTGAGAAACTTTGCTCCAGGGTGGGCTATAAAAAGATGCTCCCACAGAGCCTGAGTGATGGATGCCCCAGGTCACTGGACACCTCATCAGTTGGTTTGATGCTGGAGCCAGGACTGATGACTTTTCTTTCTTCATTCCTTTCTTTCTCTCTCTCTTCTCTTTTGCCCTACCCCTTATTCAAAATCCACTGCTGTGCATTCATATTAGAAAACACCAATTTCCATGCCAAGTGTATCATTTACTGATACAACTTTGTAGATTTTGTGGAGCCTATGTCTTTTGCCATTCCTTTTTGACCACAAGTATCTACACACCTGCATGCTCCCTTCAGTATCAGGATGGGATGCCACCGGAGAGGAGTTGGGCTTTGATTACCCCTTCCAACTGAAGATATTCTATGTTTCAATGATTTTTCTAGCACTTCAGAGTTTTTTAAAAAAATTGTCTTGCCTGCTATTTTTATACAAACAGCCAAACAAGGCTAACCATACAAAATCTGCTCCAAGGCAAGAACAGCCACAAGCATCTTGCTGTAGTCATCTCAGTGCCTCCTTCCTTAAGGCCACTCAGAGGTGAGTAGCCTTCCCTTTGTATCAGCATTCA
Source organism: Hylia prasina (assembly GCA_013397195.1). NCBI lineage: Eukaryota > Metazoa > Chordata > Aves > Passeriformes > Sylviidae > Hylia > Hylia prasina. Next base: position 23,605 of record VYXD01004251.1, on the reverse strand, counting down.
GGAGCAGACTATCATCAGACCAGAAGACCATTTAATACCTTAAGGTATCACTTCCCTTAATAATCAAACTCTCTTCACCTCCAAATATAACCTTGAATTATTTATGAAAATATTTAATGGAGTCAATGTCATTATTTGGATTGTAGCAACTGCTTGCACTATTGCAAAGGTATTGCTGCAAATGAGTTTTGAGCAAGACAAACTACACTGCAACAAGATATTCTGTTCAGTAAAGATAGCTAAAAGTTACATCTCTTATTTTAACAGGAACAATCTTTTAATTCAACCTATACGTAAAAAACTGCTACTGTCTTCTACAGAAAGAGTGTCTTCAAACAACCGCACTTTTCAAGCATAGTTTTTCCATATTCATTAGTTACTGTCACTTGCACTCATCATAATTCTCAGAAATTATTGCTTTCTCTAAATTCATGTATGTTTATCACCTTACCTACAACTTCGAGTTTAGAAGCAAAAGTATACCCAAGTATCTCAAAAGTATTGCACAGCCATTCATATGGATTTATGTTGCTTGTTATGTAACCCACTAAAATGGATGTGCTTGGGAGCTTGGAAAGACAAAATTAAAGTCACTGTCTATCATTCAAAAAAGATCATGTGCTAAGAGCTCAAGAGATTCCACAAGGGAGGTAAATTTACAGAAGAGTCCATTAGTGTGACACGTTCCCAAGCGTTGAGTTCTCTGCCCTTCCCTCCTACAATGCCATGCAGGAAATGAGGGTATGACAGTTCCATCGAGGATTTAACTCTCCAGTGAGCAATTTCATCATTACTGTTATTTTTAATGTAAAGTAGCAAATCCATGGACAGCATTAAGATACTGCACTAACTTAGAAACCAAGATTTTTCTGCCTAAACTGACTGAAACCATCAGTGTTTGGAAGCATGTGATGAAGAGTGCATTACTTACTAGCTTGCTCTGTAATTCTCCTTTTACTGTGCTGTACAACAAAATGCTACCAACTGCTGTACCAATAGCCAGGATATCTAACTGCTTGTCCACTTCTCCAACTTCGGACTTCCGTTTTTTCCTCTGGGGGCCATCCTGGAAAACCGAAAGAAAGAAACCATGAAATAAATCAGTCTGACTGGCTAATCTCAAGTGTTAAAGCAGAGGGAAGAAAAACCTTAAGAGAAGTTTGAGATCCAGACAGCCAGCACAAACACTGCTAAGACATGAAATGGACACTGAAGTGTACACAATCCTAGAAACTCATCTTGTACCTCCACGTACACAGTAACAAACTTGCTGTGAGTCACTTGGAAACACCTAGGGGAGGCCATTTTGCTACCACCCCAACCATAGGCATGTAGGAAAAAAACACACTAAAGGTTTTCACAGATTTCCTGTCCCAGAGACAGAAGAAAAAATTAACATATTCAGACTACTTCAGCTACAAAATGGAAATGTTTAATCATGATCAGTTTCTTTTTGCTCAAAAGGTAATCAAGAGTCTTGCAAATCTGAAGCATTCAAAATGCTTCTTAAAAAGAAAGTGCTACCCATTCCGCAGAGGGCAGTGATTGGGATTCAAAGGAAAGTGCTCTGCCCAAGTCCTGTTGTCTGCACCAGAGGTCCTCATACGATCAGGCAATTCGTAAGTCTTCACTCTCTTCCTCTCCAAGTGCTATCACCCACCTCAAGGAGGGATTTCACTTTGTCTCCAGTAACCAAAAACTTGAGAATGCAGATCACTGGGAAGGGGAGAAGGAATAAAACTGGTTCCTAAACACATGAAACTAAAATAAAGAGGGCAGAAGTAGTCATCATATTTATTCTCACTGGGTTAATCACTAATTTCACATACACAGATAAAAACCAGAAAAAAAAATGTTCAAGGACATTAAAAGAAAAAAAAAATCACTAATACCACTGATTAGTTCTTAGATTAGACCTCGGTAAGTCTCCGTACATTTGTTACATCACAGCAAAGCATTCTCTCCAATTTAAAAATTACACACATGCTAATGCTTCCTCTCCACAACAGATCTATTTGCAGACAAGCAGCCTGAAGAAGCCTGAGGAGACTGATAAAATGTGAGCAACCAGCCCTGTTGAAGTTCCATGTGGTGTAACTAATTTGTTTTACAACAGACATGACACAGTGAATACAAATAATTTCTACTCAGGTCCAGAAATATGACGATCAGGATGTGATAGTTTTCACCACAACTAAGATATAAAAGTTTGTTAGTGAAGGATAAATACTTCGGTTCTTAGAAGTAGGATTTTCTATTCCTTCTGTATTTAACAGAGCTAACAGATTCTGCAAGGAAAAGTGTTTTGGTGTAGGCCAAGAAATACAAAATTGCCATAAAGATAACTTCTAGATCAAAAGCAGACTCTTGAGAAAAGAGATTACAATTAGGGTTTTTTTGCAAGTATTTGTTTAGGCTTTATCTCTCTTGGGAAAGAAAAGTATTTATAAAATATTAAAAAAACAGATGCTAAGACACTAATGGCAATTAATTGAAACTGCTGTGTGACATGGAAAGACAAAGGCCACAGAGCGGAGATGCAAGTACAATTCATGTGTTTTCTGGTACTTTTCCATCTCTTTAAGTAGTTTTACCAATTATCCTACACACCCCTGCTGCAAAGCAAAACCAAACTTAATAACAGACTTATTCTCTTCCCCTGAATATATCTTTCAACTAAATTTTTTTCACCATCCATTTCAGTTTGCTATGGCAGATTTCTTTGGAACAACTCAAAAGCACAACAGAATTCCCACAACTTCCAGGGTCAAGAGAGAGCAAGGGGCAGTTTTTCCTCCAGTTTTTTTATTACATGTATTTCTTTATTGACCACCCCTTATCATCAATATGAGTGGAGCACTTTGTCAGAAAGTTCTGCATGAAGAAATGCCAGCGGAGAATTCAGACACCTGGTAATGTTTGAGATTATTTGAAAAAAAAACCACTCTAAGAACTTAAAAAACAAATCAGACTTCTCTACTCTACATTAGATTAATACACAGAGAGAATGACAACTGCACTTAACATCCACGTGGGATTCACCTGTGGATCAAGGTCTTAAATAGAAGAACACCCTGTTGTCATGGAAAGGACTGGACAAGTATCAGTTTCCTTGTCATTTGATTTCATTTTCAGATCAATGGAAACTCAAGCTTATTTAGAAAACCTTCAACTTTGCCCGAAAAAGCACAATATTTTAATGCACGATGCATAATGTTTAGTAGAGATGGTTAAAAGAAGTTATTTGAAAAAAACTGTGCACACATTTTTCCATAATGCTCTTCCTTGACTTGATAAGCAACTGAGACTTTCTAAACAGAAATCTGCTGCTCACATGTGAAATAAAGCACTTAGAACACTAAAATGGGGAGAAATCTAAAGATCTTGACAGTTGATGGTGACAGAACAATTGCAGCTTGTTAGGAAGACAGCGGAAGACGGTGTTTTGAATGTTGGAGGGTCAATCTTACACAGGACACCCCATGAAGCAGGTGATGAACACTGCACACAGGAAGTACTGACACTGGAAGCACGTGGGCAGGGAGCATCCCAGTAAAGCCACCCTGCATCAGCAATTCCAGAGCCTGCAGTTCCAAACGTCATTTCTGATATACTCAGTCCAAGGAAAAAATCAACGACTTTTAAAGGTTTTATTATTGCAAAAATCACTATGTTTCCCAGCTCCACTTTAAAACAGACTAGCTTTCAAGCAGGGGACAGGATTCAAAGCACTGAAATACTAGAAAGCACTGAGAGGTAGCTAAAGTGATTTTCATATAACCTTAAACCAGGTTAAATTCAAAGACCTGTGGGGCATAGGAGTGTGTCTCTAGAAAAATTTATTTTAAAAGAAGTTTGAAAAGCCCCTCAGAAACTTCATGTGCTGGACTTACAGCACCACAGCAGCGGCATATGTCTACTTTAGTTTTATTTCACACAGGACAGATCACCCCATTTTCACATGCCACTTTCAGTGAATTTAAGTGCAAAGAACCTATACAGCTTTGCAACTCATGAACGGATCTTTTTTACTTCTAAATTACATGACAAAGGAACGGGTTCAGGCCATCCAAAACTGACTCTTTCTACTTGATTCTTCATTGTGTCCTGAGAGTTTTCAAAGTTCAGGGACTAAGCTGCTCAAGTGCTCTCCTTTGAGTTGATAATCTGTGCTTTAAGCATTTTGAAACAGCCTTACCAGCATTTCAAATACATCGAATTGCTGATATACCAAAACACACTTTAAAACGCACCCCTCACTTCTTACGCACCCCTTACTTCTTACGATAAAGGGGGTGGATTTCACATACTTTATCCAGGTTTTGCATTCTATTTTCCTCAGGAAATGTATGTTCCAGCTAAAGAATCAGATAAAGAGGATGAAAAGGTACCCCAGTATATATTCCAGATATTTTCAAGTTTCAAGTGTTCACCTGAAGTGACGTTAAATAAAACTTGATGAAGGTGGAGAACATCCAAGCATGCTCATGCATGCTGTGAATAAAACTACTGAACACCTTCTTGCAGGATTCCCGGGTACAGGAAGATGAATCACAGAGAATGTAACAGCTTGCATGGGAGTACTTCCAAGGGTAAGGAAGTGTGGAGAGATACTGCCTTTACCGGAAAGCGAACCGAGTTCGTGCACAGCAGCTGACCTGCTCTGTAGCATCACCTTTTCAATTACGGCAAGACGTCCCACCAAGTAACATACCTCGCTCCTTCAAGGAAGACTTCTTCCACGCAGATAGTATGACAAATGGTTTTCAACAGTCAGTGCTTCTGCTGAACTTTTGTTTTTAAAAAACACAAAACTAAGCCTCCAGAGCCGCCTCCCCCCACCGACATGTGAAATTCACCCTGAGCAGCGCAATCCTAGGAGTGGGAGCGGCTTCCCCCGCGCTCCCCCATTTCGGGGTGCGACACAAGTGAATGTACCCCAAACCTCGGGGCCACAGGGGGACCGGACGAGACGGTGCCCGAACCCCGCGGAGCCCACGGGACCCTCACCCGGCTCCCCGGCCCGGCCGGCCACATGGCGCCGGGAGGGCGGGGTGAAGTCGAGCGGGCCGCGGCCACGCGTCAGGGCCGCTCGGGTCCCCGCCATCCCCACCCCTCACGCAC
>VYXD01004251.1:4926-18401 GCA_013397195.1 Hylia prasina | reverse complement strand
TCTCCCTCCTCTTTTCCTGCCGACGGGAAGCCTCGGAGGCGGGCATGGGAGACTTCGCTGTCGCCACTAGAGCGGGTGAGGCAGCTCCTGCCGCCCGAGGAAGCGGTGGCGGCGGTGGCGCGGTGCGCGGCGGTGGCAGCGCCGCCGCCTCAGGTTCTCCCTGAGGAGGAGGAGGAGGAGGAGAAGAAGAAGAAGAAGAAGAAGGAGGAGGAGGAGGAGGTGGCCGTGGCCGCCCCCCGTCAAGCGCTGGTTGAGGCGGCGGGTCCGCGTTCCGGCCCTTTCCGCGCCGGGGAATTGGCGCTGGCGGAGGTGCGGAGAAAGCAAAACACCACGCTGAAGCTGCTGTGCCGGCTGGCGGCGGAGGCGGTGCTGAGGAGCCCCGGCGGCGACCTGCCCCACCGCGACATCATCGGACAGCTGCCCGGGCAGGTCCTGCGCACGTCGGGCGGAGCGCGGCTGCTGCTGCGGCGGCCCTCGCTGGACGAGTACGTGCTGCTCATGCCGCGGGGACCCACCATCGCCTACCCTAAGGTACCAGCTGGTGGCTGGGAGGTCGATGGCCGAATCTCACCTTTAATTTTTTTGCGAATAATAACATGCCATGTTTTTCTCGCTCGCAGGATATAAGTGCTATGTTAATGATGATGGATATCCACCCGGGAGACACCGTGTTGGAAACTGGCAGCGGGTCTGGTGCTATGAGCTTGTTTCTGTCAAGAGCAGGTGAGAACCTGGCTTTAGACAACAGAGAATTTATTTATTTCCTTATCACAACTTGTGGGTTTTTTTGCTCAGATGCGTATGGTTCTCGTCGTTCTTACTACTCAGCTCATAAAAGCTTTGCTGCAATTCACGTGTGGTTTGCTGACTTGAAGGAAAGTTACATTAGCACAGGGACTGTGACTATTCTGACTGTGCTTAGAGGGCCATAGTGTAAATGGTTACCAAAGGCCTCAAGATCACTCAACTATAGCTGGTCTTGATATGTTAGGCCCAAGTTTTAAGGTCAGCAGTTGCACCTCTGCACCCTCTCCCTCCTTCTGCCTCCTAATGCTATTGCTTGGTTTCTTCTGATCGTCTTTCTGTAATAAACTAAAAGTGTTTGGGGTTTTTTAGTTCCATTGGGATTTTGAAGCTAGCATGGGATTATCCTTAAAGCGACCACAGATGCTGTAAAGAGCTAGAAGCTGATGAAACAGAAGATAAACACCAGTGCTTTGCTTTCCATCTAGAGACAGGGAAAGTAAGAGTCGTTAACTTTCCTCATCTTGCCCTGTAGGCAGACCCAAAACCCAAAGAGATGGAATACCTGCTACTAGCTAAGGCAAAAGCTAGCTCTTGCTAAATGCAGCAGCTGATTTTTCGGCCTTGGGTATTCAGCCATTTCATACAAGCACACCTGAACTTGTCATTTATTCCTCTATTTTTCAGTCTTGTCCAGCAGTTTTTTTACTAATCACTTTAATTTAGCTGTAAATGGGCCAAGTTGGGAAAATCATTTGCATTACCAGGCTGTTAGCCCTGTCCAGTTGTTGTGTGCCAGATCAGCTCTATTTTGAGGAGTGAGAAAAAGGTATGAAATTGCATTGCTATTTTCAAATTTATTGAATTTAAATCAGCATCAGCTACAGGCAGTTTTAGTCACAGCTGAACACACTTTGGTGCTGACACAGAAATAAATAGATTTGGTTTGCTGTTTCCTAATGGTGGCTGCTTTTGCCACCATTAAATATGCACCAGTTATACCCAGCAAGGAAAACAGCTGCTGCATGGGTGAATGCTGGAATTCAAATCCAGTGGACACCTTACCAATGTCCATGGAATTATTTAATTTCCAAAATTCTTCTTGATTTAACAGATTTCATTCATGTCTTAATTGTTATTCATTTTATATTTTCCATTCTTTCTTTAATCATTCTCAGAAACTACTGATATGAAACAGGACAAAGTTAAGAGAGTGGTGTTTGCCATGGCTTTAAGATCTTTGAGAACTGAAAAATATGATGTATGCAAACTTGACATACTGTAACTTCACAGTAATGAAGTTTTGCCTAGCTATTTCACCTTGTTGTTCTTATTTTTAAAACAGTTTCAAAAAGTAGGAATTACTTTGAGTGGGGGTAAGACTGACCCCCAGTGTGAGGAATTTTATTTTTCTGATGTTTCTAAACTGATAATCTGAAGTAACAAGGAGTTGGCACTGTGACTACAACTGCTTCAGGTGATCAAAGGCAACATGCTGAAACCTTCCCTTTCTTACAAGCTGATTCTGGCCTTTGATGCAGGGTGAGCTGGATCAAGGAGCAACTGTTGGGACATCCATTCCTTTAGCTGAGTGGATTCACAGTGGGATCACATGGGTGAGGGAAGGAGCCTGGTAACTTCCAACTGCAATGGATTAGAAGGGCACAGAACTGACCTGGGAGCTGCTGCATCCAGAAAGCTGCCTGCACCTATTCCAAAGTATCAAGGAGAGAGAAGTGAGCAGCGGGATAGGCTCGAGGAATGGGAGTAATACAAATATGGAATAATTCAACAGTGCACTGCTGTCTGCCTGCAGAGCCTGCAAGTGCTTCCTTTATGAGAAACAGTGTACATTAGACTTGTGGTAAATTTCAGGATAGTAAATTTAGACTTAATAATTTATTACTGTTTTAGACAGTAGCAGGAAAATAACACAAACCTGGGTAAATAAGGGAGTATACTGGAAAACTTGTCTGTGGGGCTGAAATGAGTGAGCAGGTTTCATTAGCCTGTGAGCACTATTGCAACATTCTCAGCTGGTACCTCTGGTTGCTCTAGCAGAAGGATCTAGCAGAGTCCACAGACACTCAACTTGTGTTTTGCTGCAGGAGTGATTTCAGGAGAAGATCTCAGGAACAGTCTATGCTACTATAACTACATTTATTTCATCTGTGCATTGATGATTTCTGCCTGAAAGAACTAACACAGCACTTTTTCTGCATACGTTTGTTTTAAATATAAAGAAAATGTAGATTGTCATTGATTGTTTCGTATGTGATACTTTCCTAAAGTGGAGATGGAAAGGTGTACTTATGTTATAGACTGTGGGTTTTGGTTTTGTTTTGGCTTTTTTTTTCTCCAAGTCTTTATAACACCAGTGTAAAGTGGTGAGTGGAGTGTCTTCTGTTTGTTTTCAGTTGGGCCCAAAGGACGTGTTCTAAGTTATGAAATCAGGGATGATCATCATAGTTTAGCTAAGAAGAATTACAGGCACTGGCGTTCTGCATGGGAAATAGGACACATGGACGAGTGGCCAGATAACGTGGAGTTCATTGTTAAAGACATTTCAACAGCTGCTGCAGATATGAAATCTGTAACACTTGATGCAGTGAGTGAATCCAAACAACTCTGCCATTTGACATTCCTGTCTTTTCTCCATAAATGAAAACCTCTCACAACAGGATTCCCATATCTAATGTAACGAGAAATAACAATCCAGGACTTCAGTGAAAGAAATGTTGTAATTTTTTGTCAGATACAAATGTTTTCAAGGTTTCAGTTACGGGCTGTCAAATGAAAGAGTGATAAAGATGTACTATAGAAATATTACAGTTAATTACTGATGTCTTGTAAGCAAAGACCAACTCACTTTCATGTATTTTTGGGAAACTGATATTTTTAGGAGATACATATTTCAAGCATTACATTTCAGAAGAATATGTAACCATATTAAATATGTAACTATGTGACCACTTTGCTATAAGCTATATAGAATGCACAGTGTAACTAAAACCATAATTTAGAGAATGCTATGGCTTGCTCTCCTGTCCTGCTTCTTTGTATCCAGATATCCTAAAAAGGAGTCATGCTGGGGAAAATAGCTTGATGCTAACTACTCTTGGCCTGTAAAGCCCACAAACTACTTACAACTACTTAATTACTAAATGTTTTAAACAAATAGCCATTTTTACATGGTGCAAGGAAAGAAATACAATACATAGCATAAAGTACTATTGCAGAAAATGTTTTAAGTTACAGTCCTGCAGGAAGGATCAGATATTGCACATCCCATTGTTCCACAATCTGAATAGCTTCCTAGCAGAAGATGGATAAATTGCCAAAGAGAGAAGTATTTTTAATCTTGAAACTGACAGCAAGTTGGACATTGTGACCATGATGTCACATGCTCTTTTTATGCATTTAAACAATCTTTTTTTTACCCCCACATTTGAGAAATAGGTATTCAAATATGTTAGTAAATGTAATCTTCTGAAAGTTTTTATTACTGTCAGGATTATGGGATTTAATTACTAGGAGGCTTAACTTCTGTAGACCTACTTAGTTGGTGAAATGCTACTTGCTGTTTTAATAGAAATTCATTCGGAAGTAGAGAAGACTTCATTTTGTGTAAGTGTGCACCTCAGGTTTTGAGAGGCAGTAATAAAACTGGTTGATGATTACATACTGCTGTTGTATGCATCTCTTTTCCATGACCTTTTTTCCCCCCAACATTGTTGTATGTTACGTTGATAGATGTACATATGCTTTCCCAGTAAACATTACTATATGTTTCTCTTGCAGGTAGTTCTGGATATGCTGAACCCTCAGTGTGCTCTGCCTGTTGTACACCCAAGCCTGAAACAAGGTGGGGTGTGTGCTGTGTACTTAGCAAAGTAAGTATTTATTTTTGGCACCTTTATTCAGGCATTACCTGGTCTCAGTATGAAACCCAAGCATCTTCTGAAATACCTGTCCAGCATTAATGAAATGGTTAACAAAGTTGGGTTTTTTCCCCACATAACTTTCTTTGGGAGTTGTACTCAGTATAAATTACACTTGGCCACATACTTTTGGCATCTGCTTGGGGATTGTTCTCATTCTGGTCAGTGAAGTTTGGGCTTTGTGCCATCCTCAAAGTAACTACACTGTTCTCCAATGCAATAGTCAGGTTGCATTGGAGAACAGTGCTTTACCCTTAAACTGAAGGACTCCTGTAACCTCAAAGCTAAAGAATGTCCCAAAGTGAGTAGAACTGAGATTTTGTGATTTGAGTTTTCCAAATATTACTATATGCTTTGCATTTCTTCAAAAGCATCACACAGGTTATTGACCTTTTAGACACAATACGGAGCTGCAAGCTTCCTTTCTTGTGTGAAAGGATAATTGAGGTAACTCACAGAAGCTGGTCAGTACTCCCTGCTAAACTCAAACATTGCAAATCAAGCCAAGTGGTGGAAACTCAAGAAAATATTGAAGAACCACCTCAAAATGAATACGAAGAAATCCATATTCAGGATCAAGCAGTTCTTAAAGAAAGCAAATACAATGGTAAGAACTTTACTTCTGATGATATACCCTATTACTACACTTTGATAATCCAGTGTAGGAAGAGGCAGTGTTTTTTCTTAGGTCAGCTGAGAATAGGCAAGGTTTTGGACAGCCTAGACCTTGTCACCTTTTAAAAAGACTATTAACTGTTATTTAAGTTTTAATAGCCTATTAAAAATCTGGGCTAAATAGAAAATAAATTTCAATCTGCAATAAAGAATGACTGCCCTTCTACTACTGTTTTCAAGTTTTTGATTTTTAAGAAAATTCATTTTTTTATATTCATCCCTTAGCTGCTTTAGAAGACCCTGATGGCCTTAAGGATTCCTTAGGAGAAACAGTGGCCAATGTGCTCAGTTTTAAAATGCTGTTCTGGCAAATCCAAAAATGCTGCTATATATATATATTTATATGATAGATGTAAATAAATATACAGTATAGATCTGCAAAAAAATCAAAGAGTTCTGAATATACTGATCAGTGACAACAAAAGAAAGAAAACGCCAGGGAAAAATATCGCATGCACATTATCTACTCTAGTCTGCATGTAGTTCTTAAACCTCTGGGAACGAAGTAAAAAAAAATGTCCTTTTCACAGAATCACTCAGTGATGCTGCTGAAACTAACCGTTCTGTGCCTTACATTGCCCGACCATCCCACTTGCAGGAAGCTCATTCAGGTGAGACACTTGGAAAAAGTTGATCTTAAACATTTAGGATATTTTTATTTCAAAGAAACCTACCTTTTTTTTAGTACTAGCATTTGGTATGCTCCTATATCATGAAAAAATAAAACTTACAATAATAAAATAATCATTATATATTGAAATACTAAAATAGTAACTTTTGTTTTTTAATTAGCATTCCTTACCAAGCTGAGAAAGTTTCGACCACAGCTTTCTTGATGCTGCTGCTGCCTCCTTAGCTGCTAATTTGAATATTGTATCAGAATAAAATAAAAAATAACAATAATTTTGCAAATTGTGTAACTTTTAAGTAGCGACTGCTCTGATTTCTACCTCACATCAGGTTTGAAACACCAACTGTTATCCCACTATGTAGATGGAAAATTTGGAAGTGAATCATCATGTCTGGTGTTGTGATGCAGCCCAGATTGTTCTGCAAATCACAGTATCTGTTTCTGTCTTATCAGGTGCATTTCATTCTCCATTGCTTGTAAACCAGTCCATGGATTTATCTTGGTTCAGGATGCTACATGGTTGCCTTTTGCTGGACAGGCTCTGGCAGTCTACCAGAAATAAAGAGAAAAAAAAAATTAATAAGAAAGTAAGGGACCAAAGGCTGCCCTTGAAAATTAATACTTTGTTAGCTTCCAACTGGTGACTATAGGCTTCCTTAAGAACAAAGTTCTTAAAGCTTAACTTTAGGAGATAGTAAAATTCACTGAATTCAATAATGCTTTGTTTATTTCAAAATGAAAACAGTTGTTGACAGGTCCAGCTATGGTTCCCTTCCAGCAATCATGCTGCAAGTTGCCTGGTTATTTGTGAACTTCATTTCACATAAAGTATTCTCAAACGGTTGGAGGAAACACTTTTTTCTGACCCTTGTTAGAGATGAGAAGTAAGATCTAAAGTAAAAACAGACTTAAAACTTGAGTCATTTTAGGTCTCACCTGAGCAAGTGGTGATGTTTAACACATTAAATCATTAAGTTACATTTTATAAATACCTGACTTGCTTTGTATCTTGGGAAATATTCAAATGCCAAATATTTCAAAGTTGAGGGATCTCTTGAGAATCACGTATGTACTAAAGCTGCCAAAACCAGTAACAATCTTAATGTATTAGTGAAAATTTGGATATTAGTGAGAACATATGCAAATAAAATATATAGAGCTATAAATAACTACCTTCGTATTAGGTAAATATACTAGGAACTCTGCCCTGGTTAAGTACACGAGAGTATCTTTGCAGGGCTGAGGCCTTATCCATATGCACCAAAAAGTTTACATCTCATTTTAATAATAACTTCTAATAATAAATTTAATAAGGGGTTTGCCCCACAACTGCTCTATGTAATGGAGGCCCCTAATGCAAAGGCTGAGCATGCTATTGCGAGTAGATTAATGGGCCACAATTCAATTACGTAAACAATTTTCACATAAACTCTGGTTTTCTACTCATAGACCACTATTAAAACAGTCTTGTATAAATTGCCAACACATGAGATACACTTAGAGGAAAATGGAATTGTGATTTAACCTATGTCCAACCTGATACCACAGCTGAGCATCCTGCCCGTTCTCAAAATATGCTCTCAGCAAAAGCACTTGAACTTGCTTTATACCAGTATTTTTATTGTTCCAGCCAATCATAAGCATTTAAAACAGTACTCTTAATTTCATTTATAATGCAAGAATAAATGCCTAAATAGACTGGAATGCAACCCAAAATCTAGTGTAGTAGATGAAAGTAATATGAGGAGATACAATGTAAAGCAACTGGTCCTTCCAGGAAGTCAAGATACAATATGTGAAAATGAAAATGAATCTGTGAGAGTAAAAGTACAGTTCTGCCAAGGTAACTGCATGTCTAATAGGGAGGGACAGAGCAGTCCCTGCAGCACTCTGAAAGGCAAATATGGCCCCAGTTGCCTAAGCTAATGGAAAATTATTCACAATATTAAACCATACCTTGGGCTTTATAAGAAGGAGAGTCAATGAACATTTTTTCAGTTGAAAAGGTGTCCTTTGATTTCTGGGATGAATGTAGTTCTATCACCTCCAAAGTGTCAGTAGATGAGGAGGAAGATGATAATCCAAGCTGTACAAATCTGCCTTTCTTACCGCAGAGCAGGCAGTCTGTAGGAGTAGCACTGGGTCCTCGAGGCAGCTGTGGTTCATTATTGTAATTCCTCAGAGCTCCACTGTGGTGCACAGAGCGCTCTCGCTGCCAGATGTAATGTGTTGGAGCGATGGCCATCACCTACAGGAACAGCCATGGAATCAGAAAGAGTAAAAATAATGGGAAAACATATGGCTGAAAACAAGAGATCCAGTTCGTGTATGGCAGGGAATTAACATAGCTGAAATGCGCATCATCTCTGTCTGTCTCATACTGTCCCACTGGAAAGTTTGCTCCCTTTGGCAGAAGTAAGTAATCCTGAGACCAGTCAGGTGGAAACATCCCAGCTTCCAGCCCTGTACATTCACGTGAGTCATCACAAACAGCAGCTCATGCTTGGGCTGTTGGACACAAGATGGTGTCTTTGGCCAGCTACTAAACATCAAATGAGCGTTCATCATCACTGAAATAACAACAGTGGGAAGCTGGGAGCGTATGCAAGGAAAAGCATCCTGCTCCTTGTGCTTTTCCCGTAGCATCTAATCCCATGCCCAGAAATGGGCCTCTGGAGTAAAAGAGATTTGCTTTTCCACTATCTAAAGTAAACCTGTACTTAGAGCAAGGGTTTTTCCAGAAACACAGTTCACCTTAAAAGTGAGGAATATATTTTTCCTTATAAATTGTTAAGCACACAAAATTATTTCTAAAGTGGGTGAAGTGAAACAAATTAAGGTAGATTTTAAATAAAAAATATTTGCATGAAGCAGATTCTAGCCAGTAGAAACTTCACTTTTAACAGTAGTGCAATATAAAATACTCTAGTTTACTTAAAAAACAGAGTTTCAAACAGTGTATTTTAAGTGAAGAAGGAAAAAATATCATGGAGGATAAATGGACCATTACATTTTAGCAGCATCTTTTCTTTCCCGTGGATTGTCTGTTTAGGGAAGAAACTGGACAGAGCTAAATTGCTAACTGGTATTAATTGTTGTGATTTCAGCATCTACAATATGAAATCTCCCTCCCTACCTCTTCACAGCAGCGTCTGCTTACAATAGCTCTGTAGTCAATTCTACTCCACAGCTGATCTCTTAACTTTAAGAAATCAGGGAAGAGCTTTCTCCAGGCTTTTCCCAAAGCCCATGGGAAAATGTCATACTTTGCTTCTTCATTGTCTTCTTCAACTGTGTTTGCCAGATACCTTCAAATATATATATGTTTATGTTTGTAAATACTGTTCAATCTTAAACCACTATATTAGAATGATTTCTAACATAAAATATCAGACATATTGCAGTGGTTCTTTTTTCTAGTATTGTGAGGAAAAAACACTAACAAAGTGTACAGCCTTCTCTCTGAAATACAGTATTTTCTTAATTAATTCCATATGCACTCTTTGGGTAAAAAACCCCAAGCTTTTATAAAAATTGTTTTACCCTAGAGTTTCCTAAATTAGTAGATCAGCAAGAACTAACACAGCCTGACATCCTTCTGCAAGCTGGCAAGAAATCCTTGAACTAAAATGAACAGTTTCTCATTGATTCTTTAAATTCTTTAAGTAAGGCTTAAAACTATCCTGTAAAATCTTAAACTTTACAATTTTTACTTTATGGATTTTAGCTATTCTTGGAAAATTGTTGCTCAAATTAGGAACAAAACAACTCAATATAGGTCTACCTTCAGTTATAAATGAAAAACCTAAACTACTTTTTTAATGTCTCTGTTCTTCCCTTTGTTGACTATCATTTACTTTTAGTTGTGGATTGTCTTCTCAGACAACAGGAAAATGTTTACTTCCTCTGGATCCACCTGATAAAAACTCCTGTAAATCATACTTGAAAAAATTAGGATTCTCAGTCTCCCCGCCAGTTTTCTCACTTGCTCCTGACCCCAGTATTCTCTCTAGTCCCAGCCTCACCACACCTTTGTCCCCTTCTAATCCTTTCACTGTTCTGTCCTGGCTTTTACCCCTTCAGTGGAGTCAGAGGGCTCCCTCCTCTGTGCTCTGTGGATGTCACCCACAGTACCAGTGACAGCAGAAGGAACAGCCACCTTTGCCCCTGCACTAGTGTGCGAATCAGAACATTTGAGAAGTGATGTTACCAAAAAAGATGACCCGAGCACCATAACACTGTGAAAGAAAATGCAGAACCCTCTGCAGGTATAGTCAAATATAGAGGGTTATGTAGGTCTGGTAAAGATGGATTGTTGATTCCACCACTGTTCCAAGTATAGGCATTTTACAGCTGTTCAAAAAAGTTCTTAGAAATTCCCTAGCAATGTTTTTACAGTTGATTTAAATCATGTTGACAGAAACTTTAATAACAAGTTACTCCTGAGATGCCTGTCATGGTGACATGTTTTGATACAAATGCCTCAAAGGCTGGCAAAGATCTGAAATAGGGTTTTATATGAGCACCTATGAGCCACATACATGTTGCTGTGTATTGTCCTGCATATATTTCTTGTACTGCTTTAAAAAGCTCCCAGATTCAGTTTGGTAGGCAGAATGCCACTGTGTGTATATCACTACACCAATGCAAGCAAGCCCTGTCTGCTGTCCAAGCTTGTTCCATCACAGGAAGAATGGTGAATTTGCTCTATTTATGTACAGTATATAGATTATCATAGAACCACAGAATGGTTGGTGTTGGAAGTGGAAGACCACTTAGTTCCAGCCCCCCTGCCAACCCCTAGATCTTACTGTTTATATACTGCCTCAAGAAAGTCTCATCACATAATTATCAGTGTCATAAAGAAATAATGCAAAGTTTATCCTAATAAAACCAGATAATTTTAAGGTACTTACAGAGCCACAAAGAAATTGATTCTGGTATGTTCACTTGGTGTGAAGTTAGCTCTCTTGAAATAAACGAAAGTCATTGCCAAGAGAAACTGTTTTAAAATGTAAAATGAAGTATCAATGTGTTATTTAGGTATAGTATTTCCTACACTGATTCACATGTCTTGCACCAAGATATTTTCATCATTTTTAATGAGAAAAGGATGAATTAGGTTTCTTGAAACTTCCATGTGAAACCATTAGAAAAAGATGATGCTCTGTATTTGCATGAAAGTATCGAGTAACTACGGGCAGATTTCTCACTCAATGTATATTTATTAACTAAGAAGGAAATACACTTACCTTGTCTGCAATTTCACAGCAACAGTCCATCCAAAGGAAGTCTTGGATTAGATCATCATCTGTAACAAGAGAAAGCTGTAGCATTTCAAACACCAAAACTGTTTATGTTAGAAGGTATTTATAAATAAATAACAGGTGATCTTTCATTAAACCAAATAAAAAAAAATAAGCTAGACCCACTAGTAGGGAACAGAAATTGAAGGGAGGAGGAGATGTCAAGTGTGAAAAAAGCTTACATGACAGAAGAAAACAAACTACCAGAAAGGCAAGGTGGAAAATCTGGTGACTGCATTTCATCCATTCTCAGTAACAGCAGGTAAAAGTGAAAAATGACCAGTATTTTTTTCTATTTGCATAATTTCTTCCTGCATTACATGCTTCCAGGTGATAGTACACCATTATTTCAGAGGATCTACAGACTGCTGAGATCCTGCACCTTGATTACCTGGCAGCTTTTATAGGGCAATACTTGCTTTTTTTTGGTCAGTGCTTCATTGTCCATGACCATGTACTGTAATTACCACGAACTCTCCTGTATTTAAGGGTCAAATAAAAACCAGCTGTAGTCTTCCACTATTACCTAATGTATTTGCTAAATTAAATAAATACAAAACTTTATATGAAAGAGACACAAATAGAGATGCTCCAGCTCCTTAGATCAACTTGCCATTCCACTTCTCCCTCCAGAAGTGTATTCCCACAGTAAATAACAAGTTTAAGAGACAAGGAGTCCTTTTTTAAGCCTTGTGTAAAATAAGATGCACACTGTTTTACATGTATTTGCTGAAATATAAGAAAATAGGAAGGAGAATTATCATAAAATAAAAAGTAGCAAACCACCTTGGTTTCATTTGTAATTTTAAAAATACACTTTTCATCTGTTTGGTAGCCCTTGTATTTTTAATTTAAGCATTAAATATTTATATACAAAATATAACAACAAAACATTTTGATAAAGAATTGCCATTAGTTTTGATATAAAAAGCACTCTCAAAATTACTGAGCTTAGAAAATACTCTGTTCAGTCAATTCATTCATCTTTCACATTATTAACCTACCAAATAATTTAAAGAAAGCTGTCATTTCTTGACGCTGAATAACTAGACATGGTCCCTTTGAATATTTGTATTTCTGACTAGGAACCCCTTTTTCACAATTTTCTTGATGCTCTTTAAAAGCAGGTCGGTTTAGTCTAGTAAGTTTTTTTTGATGATGTGATCTGGATGCACTGGATTTTACACTGTGAACAGTGACAGTGGGAGGTGTCTGACACACCAGATTGTGTTTCATTTCGTTAGGCAAAGGTTCCTGTTTAAAAAAAAAAAAAATTAACTACAAAAATAGTCAGTTTCAGCACTAGTACATTTCTTTTGTTCACATAAAATGTTTCAGTAGAGCTTGTATGTCAGATAGAGAATTAATTTTACCAATACTGATTATCTAAGTCTTGTGCCCTAAGACGGCCAGGTAGAGTTCTTTGATTTAGTTCTAATTTTATAAAGCTTTCTTTTTCCCCAGTATAAGGACCCTTCAATTTTGCTTTTTCCAGTCAACCTTGTTACATGGGAAAAGAGCCTTTCCTGGAAAAGTTGCTGTTGGTCAGGTCCTTGTAGCTCCACACAATTAGTCAGATCTACCAAAAAACCTGTTCTTTCCCTCCAATTTGTGATTGTCTTTTTTTAAAAGGAAAATTAATAGAATTAACACAGTAGAACTGTGGTTGAGCCATGTAACATTAAAATCAAGTATTGAGCTTCTAATTGCCATTGGGAATTAAACATATCCCTCACGTTGGACATACCCTGAAGACACAACCAAGGAAACACACCAGAGGTGTTCGTAACCGCAAAATTTAAGGGGATACCAAATGGAGAGTGAGGAAGGGTATTTTTTGGCGGAACTAAATGTATTTACGCCTTCAGTAGGTCTCTCGGCAGGGGGCTGTTGGAGGCTGGCTCACAGCAGCCTACCTGGCTCCCCAGCTCTTGGGTGGCTGCTGCATGAACACGAAAGGCCCCTGAAGCGAGGCTGCGACTTCGCCTCCCTACAACAAACGCCAAAGCCGCCTGTGCCCGCGCCCTCTCCTCCCCGCTCCCCTCAGCGTCCCCCCTTTCACTACGCCGCACCTCGAGTAGCGCCTCTCTCAGCCAATCAGCGTGCGCGGGATAGCCACCCCAGCCAGTCGGGCGGCGGGACGCTCTCTCCTCCCGCCCTTCCTGTTGCCGCCCAGGG
>VYXD01004248.1:96730-190757 GCA_013397195.1 Hylia prasina | reverse complement strand
AATAGTCTTCTTGGCTTCCAACAGCTTTGCCTGATTGTATTTCTCCTTCTAGCTAAAAAAAGAAATTAGACTGATCTCTTTTGGCAGCTGTGAAATGGTTGCATATTGTATATGTTTTCTTGATAAGCTTGCATGAAATGGAATTGGTTTTCTTCTGATGGATACACCACTTTCAGCACAACGTCCCCACAAGATTAGCTTTTTTTTAGAGACTTTTTATGTGCATGTAACGTCAGGTATGCTACTTCTATAGAGCATTATGAGTAGCACATGAAGCTGTTTGAACAGGGAGATGAACTGAGTGAGGAATATTTCCCCAGCGAGTGTGCAGCATGATTTGTGATGATGTGTAGTTTGCAAGCTACAAAGCTTCAGTCGATGGCAAGAGCTCCATGAGATTTGGGCCAAATTCAGGTGCTGTAGAATATATGAACTGGCTATGCTGCATCTGCACTAAAAGCAGTGGCTTTTGGCTCCATGTTCTGTAATGACAGTACTCAGATGTGGATGCCTAGGGACGAGGGCAAACATATACAATAGTCCTTACTTTCCTGGGTCCTCAGCCTCCAGTCTATTTTAGCTCAGACTCCCGGAGCTTCTATTTTCTGCATATATTAGAGCCCACAATGGAGAGAGAGAGGAGATGCAACTTGCACTGAAGACAACAGATATTACACTGAAAAGCACCATGCGTGAATGTGATTGCTCCGACTTCTTGCATGGTTATGTGCATGAGCCTCAGCCTACCCTGTGCTTCAGTGCAATGCTATTATTAAGAATAAAATCAATGAATGACAAAGGAGATGTTCCAAGCCACTAGGGAAAAGGCCAAAATGAGTATAAAAGGGTAATATTATACAAGATCTTTATTACTATAATAGTATGAGATAAAGTGGCTGCCATTATTATTATTATAATAGGATGAGTTAAAGTGGCTGGAATTCTACCATTCTTTTCCCCAGTATTAATTTAGCCATGATGGTCTTTCAAAATTATATTCATGAGAGTCCAGAGGGGAGTGACCAGCAAGGTCTTGAAAGTAAAAGCTTTTGTGAGGTGGAGGTAGGATCATTTAATCGTTTCTCTGACAGAACCTCTCAAGAATAAATTCAAATGTAAGAAAAATTAAGTACTGGAATAATTAGCAGAGTATTTTAGTTTTAGTTATTATGTACTGTTTGCCTGCCTGCATGGTGGAACTCATCAGTACTGGTAGTACCTAATAATGGCTAATGAAGAATCACAAATTGGCACTGCAGGCAGCAGCTAGACCACCAGTGCAAGCTGGTTGTGCATTGCCAAGAGAAAACTCCCCAATGCCCTCCTTTCCTGTTTTCTATTCTTTGTCTTCTCAAGGGGTTGCTGAGCCGACTGCATGGGGTGGGTGGGCAGAGGATTCTCCTACCAGATTAGTTTTCAGCCTGATCTGGGAGCTGTTCCTGCCCATCACACTGCTGTGCATCGGCAACTCCTGCTGGGAAGTGATAGAAATGTGCAGATGAGGGGCAGCTGAACATACCCACAGCAGCTTCTTGTTAGCTCCGTTTATCCCAGCAGGAAAGCTGGAGTCCCAGGGCCATGTTTGCTTTTTCCTACTGTAACTGTGCAGCAGAATGCTCCGTCTCTGGACAGGCTTCATCTCAACGCCTGCCTGTACAGCCGAGCGGCTCTCAAGAGCTGGGGCTGCCAGTGCCAGTGTAGGCAGACCACAAGGCACTGTCATCTCCAGCTCACTGGATCCCTGTGGGGCCAGGAGTCTTCCCAGGCAGACTGCCCCAGGGCACACAGACACACAGTTGGTCTGTGGCTTTGGGGCAGGATGCCAGGGACAGGCAGCGCTCCAGCTGAACCCTAGCTGGAATTCTGCTACTGGTTTTTACAGAATTTTGGCCTTCTCATGTGGACATTTTCCCACCTGAATTTAGTTATGCATGAGTATTTTCAACCAACTTGTCATCACAAGTCTTCACTTTGGAGTAGGGACAAAGAAGAAACAAGGATGAAATTAATTTTCTGAGTTACATGAAGCAACTTTTAAATTTAGCTTATGGCTCTCCTCAAGGAGCAGGTCTCCAACAGATGCTTTTTTCAGCTAAGTTTTAGTTAACTGTAACTGTCTTTAAACCTGCCTGAAGTGATAGTCGTGGGTTCTGCCCTTTGACACCAAATTTGGACTTGCAAACAGGAAAAAAAAGGGAAGTGCTCAACAGGAAATCCACTGGAGGTACTACTGGTCAACTAAAAAAAAAAAAATGTAAAACAGCTTTAGTTTTGTTTGAAATTTGCCTGTTACTTGTGAAAATTATATCAAACATGCAACATTAAATAATTAAATCCTGTTTATCTACCAATTAGCAGTAGTTAAATGCAGCTCATCTCCATAGAGAAAGGAAAAAAAAAGCAAGAGGGAAAATAATGCCCTGGAAAGGGTTACTTAATTTTTCCCCCTTCTCCTCATGGCTGTAGCCAAACAAGGCTCATAGCTTTTATGGGTAGGGCCTTGCTTGTACTACTGTAGGAGTTTACACCATGCTTAACTGTTTCATTATGGCTGCAGCAAATAATGCAGTATTTCCCTGCAGAACAGTGGGATCTGCTCCAGCTATTCAGAGATCAGAACTGGAAGAGCTGCTAACAAAGGAGGTTTATGTGGAAACCAACACTATTCCTGCATACTCAGCTCACTGGTTTCTGTCTTCCTCCTCCTCCCCCCTTCCTCTTCTTCCGTTTAGTAGAATTTCCTTTGCTTGTGTATCTGTTCCTGAAGTGGCCTAGAGTCTTGTCCTCACCTAACCTTTTAATTCCCCCATTTTTTCTCCTCTCCTTATTTCATTTCTTCTTGTGGCTTTTGGACACCAAAGGTAGCTGTGGTAAAAAGGTTGGTTTGTTTGTTGTTTGGGGTGTTTGTGTGTGTGCATAGGCTGGTGGGAATGTCCCGTGACTTGTGTTAGCTGATGTTAAGGCTCTTGAGAACTTTCATTTCTTAGCAGTCTGTCCTTCCTTACCCTCAGTACCTCTTTCAATGAGCTGCACCTTTTTCTTATTGCGTGCTTTTCTCTCACTTTTCACTCTCATATAAATATGCTCATTCCAGTGCTATTTTTTTCCTTTCTGGCTTTTCTCTGCAAATGCAGAAATCCCTTCTGCCCCTCTGCATGACAGAAACATGCTCCTTTTCCCATGTTGCAACCTTACCATTTGCTTTTTGGGACTGTTTCTCTGCATGGGCATGTCCAATTGTTTGTGTTCCCCAGCTTTTGTCTTCCAATCTTAATCCATGGGAATGGTCACTACTATCATGTCCTTAACTTTGCCTTTGTTCCCTCTGCATGCTGGTACTGTTGCACATACCAAGTAGGGTCTCTTCAAGACAGAGGTGTGTGGTCTGCAAGTCAGGTTGGCCACTGAAAGCAACACTCTTCTTTGCCTGAAAAAACTTTTTGTAGAAGTCACTTCCTTCTGATAAGGTGACATGTATGCCTGGGAATATGATTTCTGGCTAAGAGCACGGCGTGGCTCAGTGATATAACTGCCCTGGCTGGTCACGTGCTAGGAGCCACAAGCAGCAGGAAAGCTTAAACACTGCTGTTTCCTGCATGTCCTTGTAAGTGTAATGCAAAACAGTCACTCAAAATAGCAATTGTCACTTGAAAAATATGACTCATTTTGACACTCTTGGATGTTTTAACTGTATACCATTTGTAGGGCTATAATGACTCAGTGTGAAGATTTGCCTGAACAGTTCATGAAAGGCAGGTCAGTGCTAGAATTAGCCTAAGTCCACAGCAGCTCTTCTAGGGAGGTGGCCCTCAGTGAAAGGGGCCCCTGAGCACTGGCAGCTGTATTCCAACACAGGGTAAAAAGCACCAAGAAGAGACTTCCAGTACTAACCTGACCAGCCACTGAAAACAGATGCCTTTTTGTCTGGCTTTTGTTTTGAAATGGCCAATAAGAACAGATCAGCACTGGCACCATTGACTGTAATAAATGTGTCTTCACGCAGTGGAAGACTGTGGTGTGTTGTAAACAATCACAGCACTGAGTAAAGCATAATCGATCACACAAGTGCCACAAAGGATACATTTGCCAAAGCATGGTTTAAAGATTGGCATCCGTATAATAGAGCTGGCACACTTATGACATGGTGAAAAGGAGCTATCAGCATTTTCTGGGATAAAATATAGGATGGATTGTCATAAAAAGACTTTGTTATTGCATTTTCTGCATCACAGTAAAGCTTTCTCTGCTGCTTGTCAGAAGGTCCCTCACACTGATAAACTGGTATTTTGTATTCTGGGTCTCTAAAAAATAAATGACATGTTTCATCTCAAATGCAGACCTAGTTACCGTTGAGTACTAAAAGATCTTTCTGTATGCCATAGGTCTTGCTCATTGCTATATTCTTCAAGCTTTATGTTGGGGTCACTCTGCTAGAATCGGGAATGGCAAATTTGGGTGTTTAGAGACACAATATGTTGGCACAGGATAAAAATTTGGGTCCTGCAGGTAATATTACAGCTTTCTAGAAGATACGTTGTCTGGTCATATCTTCTTCCATTTCTTCTTTTCCTCCAGCACTGAACAGAATAACTGTTTTTCACAAATGAAAGCTTTGCTCCTCCTAGCCAAACCTTATGCTGGTAGAGGTCAAGTTAAACTGCTTTGAAACCCTGGGTATCAATACAACTCTTTGTGGTGAAGATAAAAAGGAAGTTTTTTTCCAGAAGCAGGTGGTTTTGAAAGGTGCAACATAAAAATGTCTGTCCACCAGACAGAGATAAATGATCCAGCCTAAATTCTGAGGCCTCAGGCTTAAACGTTATTGCATATAGAGAAGAGAGAGGTGGGCAAGATCTGAAAAAACACAGGAGAGGTAGGGAAGCCCATGCTTACTCAGAAAGTTTAGCCTGACTGCAAAAACTAGTCAAGAAATCAATTCAAGAAGAATACTTGAATTTGTGAGCAGGTTCTGTGTTTTATTTTCTGGTGTTTGTTTGATTCATTCTAGGCACAAAAGTTACCACTTGGCTTCTTCACCATTTCCTCCTCCCCCTGACTAGAGCAATCAGTGGGACACTGAGTTTTGATTAGCTGCTTTTAGCAAAAGGGTGATGTTGTATGGACATATTATGAGTTTTCCCTGCAGAAAGATATTCTCATGGGAAAGCAAAAATTTCCAGAGCACAAAGTGCTGTAAACAATCTCTCTCCTGTGTCTCTGTCTTGGGAAATGTGGATTTGTTTCTCTTTCTTAGCCAATGTGTGAAGTTTTGTTATCTCTCTGATATGGTAAGCATTTCGGGGATTCTTCGGTACGGAGCATGGAAGAAGACAGCTCGCTCTGTATCTAGGCAGAAATAGCCCAAGCTTTGAACAATAGAGTCAATTTTAATAAATCATATTAAGCCTTCTAATATAGAATCATTGAGTCCTGTTTAACCGCTCTCGTTGCAACCATAAATGGTGACCCCGAACCACAGGGTGACAAGCACCATGTTCACCTTCCCTCTGTATGTAGCTGTACTAGCAAATTCAGTCTGTCCAGCCTTCTACAGTCTCCAAAAGGAGTCAAGCACCGTAGAAGCTGCGACCTCTCTGACAGGAAGTGGGAGTAGCTTCCTGCTTCTCATCTCCTGACACCCACACTGGATTGGTGTCAGCAGTGGCTGCTCACAGGTGGCACTCTACAGAGACACACCAAGTCAGTTCCACCCAGCTTAGCAGATGCACAGATGGACTGACCACATCCATTAAATTCAGGTCACATTCTCAAACTTCCAATTATTTGGAGGGAAACGTCATCACAGAGGAGTACTGTGCACTTCAGAGAGATGAAGATTAACTGAAGCAACAAATGGAATATAACTAAGCAAGGCAGATTTTGTACATTTAAGCCAAGATAGTATGGAAGAGCTTCATGTTCCATCCATATGAATTTGTTACCCGTATAGCAATACTGTTCACAACTGTGAGAAAACTGAACTGGCTTGCAGTTATTTAGATCATCTTACACAATTACCTGTAAAGTTATTACCAAGTTATTCTTTTTTCGATAAGAGTTCTCACAAACCCAAACATACTAGCAGGTATGTCCTTATTCAAACAAAAGTCAGCATACTGGACTACTTACAGAAAAAACCCTCCAAACCTGCCATGCCTTGCCACACCTAGAGTATACTCTTCTGTCCCAGGAAAAGTCTTCTCAGAACAGTATTTTTTATTTTTCATTGTCAATATTATATAACTGAAGATTATGAAACTCTTCAAGAATGTTTTACTTGAGTTTACAGGCACTCTACAGAAGTCTGTAATGAAATGGCTGCTGGACAAATTAGTACAAAATTAACGAGTGACACTTTTAAGATCACAGTTTTCATTGTTTTTACTGATGTCAGAGAGCATTTGACAAACTTGGGAGAAATTTTTCCTGCCATCATACCAGGAACTTGTTACCTCCTGTAACAAAGGAAACAGTATTCAACAGATGCTGTCAAATATTTTGAAACCACCTGTGCAATTTTTCTGGCACTATTTTCTAGGGAAATTTCACAAACAGCCTGTCTCTTTTTGTCTGACTACTGGCTTGCATTCTTTCCCAAATGGATTCTTTGAAAAGATCCATTTTGAAAATGCTCATGGACAAGCCATGCTGAAGAAGGATAGGGAGGACTCTATAAAACCTTACAAAAGCCCCCCTACCAAGATAAAACACGAAATTTCGGCCCTAAAACTAGAGGAGGAATGGAAACTTTTTGTCCAAGGGATGCCTACACTCCACAGTTTAATTTTTTGTGTTACTATTGAGTAACACTAAGGTGTTATTTGAAGTATTGTCATCCTTTGCAAACCACAGAAACAGGAAAATATTTTTGAATGAACAATGGCAATTAGTGTGTTATCAAGAGGAATATTATTAAAAATAATTATTCTGTCCTTCTGACCTTAAAATAGTCACCTTTGTTGATTTTTACAACAGGATGCATGTGACCATCTCACCTGCTTCTGGGATGCAGTACTGAAATACAGCCAATCCTAACTACTAGGACCAGGAGTGAAAAAGAACAGAGTAAAACTAGGTAGTAAGTGAAAGACTAGCATTTATTCAAATCACTACTTACTCTCAATAAAAAGCTCTCAACCCTGCTCATTCCATTGTTGCGTGGGAATAATTGTGAAATGGTAGGGCTGTTACTAAGAGGCTGAAAGACAGACATTTCCAGCAACACCAAGCCCCGGAGCAATAGCTAAGTATTAGCTAATACATGAGAAAGCCATGGTAATGGCATTTGCTGAATGAAGAAATATGTTGAAAGGAGGAAATGGCAGATGAAAATAACCTTTGCTATCTCCAAGCCTTCTGTGGAAAGTCCCTACCTATGAGCAGTATTCATGCAGAAAAACAGTGCTCATATCCTCTGTTTACTTTAACCTCACAGGTACTGATTAACTTTTCCTGAGCTTTATTTCATGCCTTTGCCAGGTATCACCCAACCATTTCCTAAAACATGACTCCATCCACAAACAAATGGAAAGCAGTGAGGCTGCAGGAAACAGGCCAGAGTTTTCACAGGCATGTTGTTCTGCTGCTGGTTCCAGTCCTGGGAGAGGCCAGCGTGCGCGCAGGCCTGTGCGCATGCACGTGCAGCTGCCCTGTGGGGGTACACTGCAGCATTGACATCCCCGTGTGGGCATGTGGCCAGCCTGGCAGCACAGCATCAACCAACTCCTTCTTTTTCTAATTAACATTTGTCAAACTTGGAGAGAAGCCCAGCATGCAAAATTTGGATGCAAAATTCAAAGAGCACAGAAGCTGGAAATGTTCACACACATCACAGGCTCCTCATTTATGCTTAGTTTTTTTTATAGGTCATGCACAGATGACTTACTTGCTCTTACTGTAACTTACAATTAGCAATACAGTGATTTTTTTGTATGTTGTAGTGCACAGTAGAGCTGTATTCCAAAAAAAAAGTGGCAAAGCTTAATAGTAGGTGGACATTAAGGTTTTTCCTTTCAAGAAAAAATTTGCCCTGAAGTTCCTCTTTTGGGTGGGTGAAGAGGGGAAGGCCTTTAACGCCAGCAGCAGACAGGAGTGAGAATATTTTGACCAAATCTGGGAGTTGTTTGTAACAGTGGTTTCTTGAACTCATGGAACTCATTCAGCTTCCTGGACAGCACTCAGCAATGCAAGTTCAAATGATTAACGTGTCTCTGCTGAAACAATGAATTCTCGGCATATGATTAAAAGCCACTTTTAAACTCTTGCAATTTAAGTCATCAACTCCATAGAAGGCTCTCTGTGAGAGAAATGGATTAACAGATAAAAACCCAGGCCTTTACACTTTTTATCAGCACAGCAATTCCTGCTATCTGCTGACATTAGAAGAGAATGGGGAATGGGGTATTATATTTATTAAAAGGTAACGCATGTAATCACTCTCAGATACCCTAATGGCCTATAAACAGCACCTCTAATAGAGTACCCAGCACTAAGGCTATTTCCAGTTCCCAGCAGGGCACTTACATCCTAGCCTAGACAAAAGACAGGGAAATAAGACATTTGGTCATGTTACGAGGTTCAGAGCTGAAGAAACCCTAAGAAGTAATATGCTGCAAGTGCTCATTTCCTGGAACGTTGAGAAGTACATGTAAGAGAGAGCTGGCTACTGATGAGCCTTCCTCAACATGTTTCTAAGAGCTAAATGTCAGCCTATACCAGGGCCACATACAAGACTGAACTATTGCAATACCCATGGCTTCTCTAACCAAAGTAAGCAAACAAAGCTCCTTTCTCTCTCTGGACAATTTCTATGCCTGTCTACTTGGCTTCTAGGTAAAATCTGACAGTGACACTCCGCCTCCATGCTGACATTCCAGAGAACTGAAAATGTTATGTGACCTTGGAAGAGGACAGCTATATACAAAGGTAACTCTTGCAAATAGTCCTTCTTTCCTAAATCCTCTCCAGAAGAGGAGACTGTTTTACAGAACAGCTTTACATGCATCCTACTTTAGGGACATCTTTGTTTTGTTGGTCTTCCGTTCTGACACTGCATTAGATAATGAGCAGTGCAGGAAGAAATGTGAACCAAGTGATTTAATTTTAATGTGGCTTCTGCTTCCTGCACTGATTTAGCAGTGGAATAATTACACAGATCTTTGCTCCTCCAGAAAGGCCTTTCAGGCTGCTTCTGACAGGCCTCACTGCTCTCCTCTGCTTTTATGGAAGGCGGTGTGACCACTTGCTGGAACAGTCAGGCTGCTTTCAAAGCAGGGTCAAGTGCTTTTACTATCTTCAAGGGGAAAATGCCATTCTTGCCAGATGACAATTAAAGGCCATGTATCACTCCTGAAATAACAACAGAGGTGTTCTACTTAAATGAAGGCAGTTTCAGACAATATGGTAAAAAATAAAATAGATCAATTCCAGATAATGAGCATGCTATTTCAGAATTACTTTGGCATAAAGAAGGCTTTTCTTCCGGACATTTTTGTCACATTAGAGGGTTTTTGGCCATGCCTGTCTTAATAGATTCACTTCTAATCGAATAGGAGCCTCAGCTCATAAGGAAGGGGTTTTGATTAATCGTGTTTGCTATATTAGCATGAAGGAGGAGTTTTTTTGAGAAAAGCATTTACATAAACAGCATTTATACACAACATTGCAATCCAAAAGCATCACTGAGCTGCTTTGCAGGCAATGCAAAAGGGAGTTGCTACAGCTTAAGCTGAAGTAAAGCCACTGCTAAAGTAAATATGCAGTAGCAACAGCACCTAACAAAGGGAACATGAATAATAACTTTTCTAATTTCAGCTGAATGTGGGAGGATATAGGTAGGCAGCAAAAGGAGCTGAAAACCAATTTCCAAGTGTGATTCATAGAGATTTTCAGCAGTGGCTTGTGCAGGTAAATTGTAATAGTTGACATTTACAGATAGCTTTTCACTTATTAAAATCCAATAGGTTTAGGGCTTTTTCGTTTTGGCAAATGAAATACTGAAGCACAACAAACTTAACACCGGCTCAGAGTACTGACTGTGTCAAGTATCTTGACTCTCAGACACAGACCTGATCCACTGATTCTGCAAAATACTGCTCACCTTTAAGTGAGAGAAATTATTTGTCAGATGAATTGAATAGCCTGCAGAAGTTAGACGAGGATTTTAATGCCACTGGAATTGTACTAATATCATTCATGGCTCATGAACAACCAGAACTAAAGGATGTACTAGTACTTTAATAAGGTTATTTCTCTGCTCCATACTCCTTCATTACCATTAACATCTAGAATCACTCCCTACCTACACATTTACTAAGACAAAGCAAGATCCCTGTTGCCATTACATTCCCAACCCTACATTCCTCCTACATTTTTCTTCTCATTCTGTATTACTCAACTAGATTTGGCAACATTTTTCCTTCACAGAAATCAAAAGTGGGTGTTCTGACACAAGAACAGAAAACAAGAATAATCCAAATTATGTCCACGGAGCTCTTCTAAATACTATAAATGAAAGCAGCATTTGACCCAATGCTAATATAAAGTAATTCTGAACAGTGATGGCACATGGAAAAAAGTTAGTGTCTTGGTTTAGAAGACAGATATCCACTAGGGAAAGCTGGAGTTTCCTTTGAATGGAGAATGTAAACAGCTCTCCCTCGGAATTATTATAATTTTGCAATAAAGGGCTTTCAGGCAAAGATTTGGGAATAGGAATAAGTTATTTTACTAGGAATATTAAAAATACATATGTAATAGTACAAAAAGACAAGCAGGCAAACAAACAGCCTAGAAAACCCTGACAGAGTCAGGGACACGACCTGACACCCTGTTGATCAGGGTGTTTGGAAGCAATCCTCCTGGAGAAAACAGATGTGGTTCTGTTGGACTAGAAATTATCCCGTTGGATTCTATTGGACTAGAGATGATCCCGTTGAAGAAGGGTCCAGTGATGGTGAGATGAGTCTGATGTTCCTCTGGAATCCAGTTGAAAACAGGATGCCTGGTGTTCTGAGTCTCAGTTTTTATCTAGGCAGGGGCCCTGGAGCCCCCACCCCTGGGTGGAGCATCTCACAATGGGATGATGTAAATGTGTCATGTCATTGGTGAGCCTTAATGGCCATTAGCAGAAGATATCCCCCTGGAGGGAGGATGGGTGGTGAAAGAGATAAGAAACAGTACCCCACCCGGTTTTAACAGCTGAACCATTATCAGAAAGGCATCCATCCCCCTCCCCCCAGAGCAACAAGAAATAAAAAATAAAAAAAAAAACAAAAACAAACCAAACCAAACAAAACAAAACAAAAAAACCCCACCAAAAAACATTTCCCTAACTGCTTTCAGCAGATGGAAATAGAATACACATTTTTGGTTCCATAACCCAAGACAGCTAGAAAGCCAAGAGTAATTTCCAAACAATACTTTTCACCTTCTTTGGTCTTACATATATTTTAATATTGTTGCTGCTGCTAAAGGAGTCTTGCAGCTGATATCAGTTTTAGCCCAGCCTGTTAGAAAGGGTAATGCTGTTTTATTTCAGTATCATCAATTAAATACTTTACCTAAATGTATGTAAGTGGCAATGACAGACATTTTACCTTCCTTTCAAGTCCTTTGCAAGCAATTTCCTTTCAGCACTGCAGAGTAACGACATTACAGGCTGCCAGCATAATTCTATAGACTTTCACACTATGTAACATTGTCCAAAGAAATAGAAACATCTTCACTAACAAGAATTTATTAGTATATTTGGAAGAGATATGCAGTAAATCTTTACAGCACAAAACTAAACATGGCTCCCTCTTGAGTCTGAAGTGTGCATGCTAAAAACGTGCATGTTTTAACAAGCATCTTGTTCAAAAGGAACAGGAAAAAAGAACATCCTCCTACCCCAACAAAACGAAACCTCTGAACTCACAAAAAAGCAAATGGTAGAAAACTGCATTTAGGGCAAACCAAGTCAGGTCCAACTAATTTTAATAGGCACCTACTGCGGCTTCTGGAATCACTGTTGCATGCATATCTCTAGTCATATTGGATTTCTCTTTCAGCTTTGACTGGAGCAATGTGTGTTCCATCACACCAATCTGTATGTCCATCTGAATGGTTTCTTGCTTCAATTTTGTTAAGGCCTGTTTAATCTTCACTAGAGGAGCTGTATAAAAAAAGATAAAACAGTACAACTCTGTCAGCCACCTAACACAAAAGCATTCTTTGCTGTAATTGACTCCTTAAAATTGAAGAGTTGAATGAACAAAAGGGTGTTCTACTCTGAAGACATGATTGTACTGATACATCATTTTTAATATGCAAAACACTTTAAAGACAGAAATAGGCAGTGACAATTTTGCTGTCTTCTTGACATCTAAGAGCTTCATGAAAATGTGCATCAACATCAACATTAAGACAGGTCTTTCAATGATGTGTTTTGCTCAGCCAAAAGCCTTATCCCCATACCTGACTTGAGGTTTGGTAGAGAACTGAAGACAACTTCAGCAGGGTGTAAAAATCTTACCTGTGAAAAGCTATTAAAATGTTTTGTGCCCTATATTTTGTTTCCTTCCCACCAACATGATGCTGCTGAATCATTTTTCTCCTTGTAATTAATTGCTTTTATTCTTATTTTAATGAAGTACATATCATGAAACTGTCACCAAGAAAAAGGCTGTGTTGTCTGAAGCATAACTTACCACCATCAGTCATACTGCTTCCTTTTTCTTCTGTTTCCTGCTTTACTTTTTCTAATGCTTCTGTAACCTTAAAATAGATTTTTTCTTAATTAAACTAGATGAATATCAAATTTAAAAAAGTCTCTGCTGAATAACTGCTTTTATTTTAAAAAAACCGAACCCATCTTACTTGTTATATAAAGTGGAGCAATTTTTCAAATATTCAAAAAATTTTAATTTACCTGAATTAATGTTGTAAAAAATTACAGAAAAAGGGTGACAATTTGACCAAACACCATGATGTTACTGAAAATCTGTGCATCCCCAATAAAAACAACAATATAAGTGTTTCAGTGTGACACTGGATGGAAGAACAAAGGAACCAATACCCCTACAGATCCAGATTCATCAAATAACTATGCCCGCTGCCCTTCTGGAAGCATCAGGACTTCAGCATGTTACACTGGAAACTGAGAAACAGCAGTTCAGCAAAAATAAGGTGCAGCAGTCCAGCCTGCTGGCATTGACACAGGTCCAGGTATGTAAAATCCATATATGAAGAACAAAAGTGCATTTCAACACTGTCTAGCAAACAGTTTGACTTTGTAGACAATGAAAAAAGCAAATATATAATTCTTCAGTATAGCCAGGGTAATAATTCAGTATTCTTGTCTATAATGTGAAAACAGCCCTTCATTAAGGCTTCAATAAACTTTCATTAAGGCTTCAATAAGCCTTTTCAGCAACAAAAAGGAATCATTGCTGTGTTGTTCCTGCATACCTGCAGTGGTAATGGTATTCCAGGTGTGCTGAGGTCTGATTGCACACCTGAAAACAGATCAGCACTAACATCCAACGCGTCTTGTTTACCTCAGACACGCGCCACTGCACCTACGTGGTTCGAGGGATGCCAGCTAGTAACATATTCACCATTACTTATCAGTCAATCAGCTCCCAAAGCACACACTGTACATCTTAAGTCACCACAAAATACTTTTTCAAACTTACTCCTTGAGAGTGAAATAGAAAGCAGCTCTAATTCTGCAGAGTTCATACACTCAGAAACCTTTGCTAGAAAACTCACATAAAACTGCTGTATTACCTACTGCAGCTGCACTTGGTGATCACTGTACGCCCCTTCCAACTCAACTATTCTATTCTGTTCTGAAACATCTCAAACCTGTTGTACGATTTTTAACACATTCTTATTGTGTGACCTATTTTATGCAACTATTCCTGAGACTTTATTGTCTAATAAATAAAGTTGGTTTCTAAAACCCAAACAAAGCCATTAAAAAAATTTCTGCATTGGATAAAGAGTTGAAGTATTTGGAAGTCAGGCTGCAATTCTAAATGAAATGCCATGAAACACTCAGCATGGGGAGGCAGTTAGGAGACAGGAGATGTTTACTTAAATTAGTCAGAGCATCAATATAAAGGAAAAAGAAAATCCACAACAGAAAACCAGATTTAGAAAATAATTTGATGTATGGGAAAAATTACTATTTAGTCAAATACTGATTTTAAGTGCCTGGAAGACAAAAATTTCAAATTGTTAATTTTAAAATAAGAGTTAAGCTTTTCTTCTTCCAAAGAATTTATGGGCATGATTTATTAATCCCCCATAATTCTAGGACACGTTATAAAATACAGAACATTTACCTTCATGTATAAACTGAGCTTACATTTCATGAGTTAAAAATCAATGGCAGCCTGGATTTAAAATTTAGGGACTGGACTAGATCACTTCCCCCAAACAAAGAATAATCTTTAACATGAGAACAAATCAGAAAGAACTGGTTTCATTAAATTGCAACCACTAAATGCCAACTCTCTGAAGACTGTTTTAAAATAAGATGTGTTTTACCTCAGAAAGCACTCTAATCCTTTCAGTTACTCCTCCACTCCCCTCCTGGTACTTCTCCTTAGCCTGGAAAGAAATATGTCTTTGCAGTAATGACAGAGTTGAAGAGATGTATGCAGATAGCTCAGAGAAAACTTCAAGACTTCCTCTTGTATGTTTCAGTTCCAGAAACTCTCTCACAAAGCCCCAGTGAGGTTTACAAATGAGGACAGGCTTGAAACATCAGCCCCTGCAATGACTATCATTCAAAAATACAAAGCAGTAAATAGTCCAAATACACACTTGGTAAGAACTATGCTTTCTAATCATTTCCATGAGGAAATAAACATGAAGAAAATCTGCCATAATGCAGAAAGGATTGAATACTGAAATCCAGAATAATACTTCATCAACAGCAAATTACTGTCTTGAAGACACTTTAACAACAAGGCAAACAGAAGGTGCAGAGGTCAAATTCTGTTAGCATTATTGTTTGCATGGCCACAACCAGGAGGGCTTGCCAAAAGGCAGACTGTAATGCCTCCTAAATAGGGGATCAAAAAGCTTCCCAGACAGCACTCTATTGGCATAAAAACTAAATGAAGCAAAGAAGTAATCAGAGTGCTTTGTGCACATTAGCACCAGTACTCAACCTAAGGCATGAATGGACTGACTGTAGTTTTTCCACTCCTGACAGATGTGTGAACTTCACAGGGAAAGCAGAACTAGCAATTTACTAGCTGCTCAAGACTGGCAACAGCTATACATAATACTCAGGCAAAATCATCTATTTTCCCCTGCAGAACAGTTGAATAAAAATTGCTAGTTTAGCCTAGGAAGAATATAATTTGACAGCCAATCAACATTTCCCCTGCTTTATATCCAACAGCAGAATTCATAGATAGCTCACTCCATGTCGTCTTTGCCTCTACCCTCACTTAACAGCAAGTTAATACTGGAGAAGGCAACAAAAGATCAGTAATACCTCACTCAGCAAGGCTTGTGCTGAACGGTATTCTTGAACCAAGTGCTCCAACTGATTGTTGATGTACTTTTCCCTGCTATTGATCTTTTCCAGTGTTCTGCTGATTTCATTATGGAGTTTGTCAAAGTAACCCTAGAAAATCACATTCTGTGGATTGACAGTATACAGACAGTATGCAAAGAGTATCAAAATGGTGCTGTAGTTAAGAAAGGCTATGGAAGCCTACAGAGAGCAAGAGAGAAATAGTACAGAAATACTGTGTTTAGCCAACAAAAATTATTCCCAATGCGTTCTGGTTTGCCCACCTCCAAAACACATATTTCAGTCTTTACTGCTTCATTTCTCTCCCCTCCTCAATTAAGTACAAATCTCAATATCAGTAAGTTACTCTTGCAACAGTATTTGAGAGTATTTGGGTGTTTTTAACAGCACCTTCAGATTGTATTATTCTATTTTGACTTCTGTAGTCAGGATGTACTTACAGGAATGCATTCATTATTGGACCCTGATAGCCCTGTTAATCCTGACACATACAACTCTTTCCCACAAGGTATTTTGCCACTAGCACTGTCCTTAATGATCACGGTCACATCTTTCCCTTTTTAATTTTACAGCACTAGCACAAATAAAATGAAGAAAAAAAAGCTCAATTTAGTTCTTAATGCATATCAAATAAAAGAGAAAATATAAATGCTGACAGATTAGTAAAATACTCTGTACATACAAGACATACCCTAGTTTCTTTCAAAGAAGAATCAATTCCATCCTTATGCTGATGCATCTGATCTACATGAATCCTCCAATCCTAAAAAAGACATCACAAATNTAGAAGAGAACTGACCCTGCTTTGCAATACCTGCCGTTGTTTAGTAACCAGAGAAGGATAAAAGTTCTACTTGTGGGACTGATACTTCTGAGTCTAAAATTTTAGCCTGTTAGTAGCTGGTGAATTTTCCGAAGGGAGAATTTCTCGGGAAGGTTTTCTTCTCAAAACAATCTTGGTAAACAACTGTCCTTTCTCAAACAATCCTTCTCAGCTGGTGCTTTTGCTGTCTCTCTAGTTTACCCAATGGAATTAGAGAGGGAATCAAACCCGGGTCAACAGCTTGGAAGGCAGCTATGCTAGCCACTACACCATTTGAGAAAGGACGAATTGAGAAAAGACAGTTGTTTACCAAGAATGTTTTGAGAAGAAAACCTTCCCGAGAAATTCTCCCTTCGGAAAATTCACCAGCTACTAACAGGCTAAAATTTTAGACTCAGAAGTATCAATCCCAGAAGTAGAACTTTTATCCTTCTCTGGTTACTAAACAACGGCAGGTATTGCAAAGCAGGGTCAGTTCTCTTCTATATTGCCACTGTCATCCTGCCACTGCCATGTTCATAGCCAGGGGCACTGGCTCAAAGTGACACAATTTATAAATCTCCTAAATGTCACATGGGACACTCAGATCCATAAACAAACATTGACATCCTCGCTGATGCCATAGTAGCTATGCTTTTTACAGTCTGATCCTCATGGAACTATTTCTGCTAGAAACAACTATGGGCACAAATACTAAAAATATTGATTGTAGCTGCACTAGTTCAGCTTATTCTTAGACAAAATGGGGGCTTTTAATGCCCAACACCTACCATTCTGGACTATCTGTTCTTTCCTTTCTATTTTAGTCCTTACTGTTACCAGGAGAAGAATGGAAAGAAATGGAAGAGGCAGAAATACCAAATCTTGTTTTGATAATGGGATACAATTAGAAGGGGGAAAATTATTTCCAGCTTCAAGATCATAGGAAAATACATGGACTCAGGTGGGGGCTGAGAAAAGGTGCTGTGAATTGGCACTACACATCAGGTAATGAGCCACTAGAGAAAATGTGCTTACGTTGTGTTTCAGGTTTGCAGGAGACTCATGATCTCTTGTTGGTCTGGTGACAATTGTTCACAATTTGCCCAACTTTAGAGTTTAAACAAAAACAACAGGCACCCCACCAACTCCCACCTCTGTCCAGGACTTTACAGTAAGTTCTAGTTTCTAGTGCCATTGATTAAACCATTAATACTCTCCTAGTACTATGTTTACATGCACAGCTTAGGAAACAGAATATGATGTTTTCTGGCAGAATGGAAAAAGACCAAACACTTCTCTCCATTTTTTCTGAAAGAAGCTAGAAGAATAATCCTCTTTTCATGTTAATTTTGACATATTCCTTAAGGCCAAGAGATGGTGCATTAAGCTGGAAGCTAGTAAACCTCAGATCCTACAGTGGCTTTAATTTTTCATGTATGTCTTTATTAAGTTTTAATTCCTCACTGTGAGACTCAAGCATCATGTTCTCTGCAACAGATGGGCTTGCTGAGGATCACAGCAGAATGGTTCGAGCCAGGCAATTCTTCACACAGAAAAATGCAGTATGGTGTAAGACAGGCAAGCAGCTCAGCAGACAGTTGAAGATTTCCTCTATTTCTGGCAAGATAATTATCTTTCATTGTAGTCATGTATATGTATTGTATTGCTATATCAGCGCTGCAGATTGCTCCAACACCCCAACTGCCTGGGTCACTGCAAGTGAACAATTTCAATACTGCACTGATCTGTGTGTGCTACACAAGCTCCTAGAAAGAATGCTTATGGTAATGCCAGGAGCAGGTCCTAGGTTTGGACTTGCCAAAGACGGATGCCTACTTCTAAGCTGCTCATTCTAGACTCCTTGAAATAACTATGGAGAAAAATACACAGTTCTAAGACAGGATGAATTTCAGCCTGAGGCAGTTAGCAGGATATGGTGAGCAAAAGCAGTTGAAAAAGTGTTCACTTCTTTTCACTATACATAAGGAGAGTTCAGGATGACTCTACCAGGGTACAGACCTACTTGACTGTCATGTAAAGTTCACCAAGAGGAATTCCATACAATCAGCCTTTCATGTGGTTGAAAAATGGAAGAGTTGAAAGGAAAATGTTTTAATAGTTGTTGAACTGAAGATATATTTTTTTAGAAGTGTGAATACATTGGAAGTGTCAGAGGACTGAAAAAAAATCCCCACTGAATAAATATATAGAAATAAGGTGCCTTCTAAGCAGCATAAAAAAATATAATATTGAAAAAACACCTTATTGAAAATTATTGCTTCCAGGGTCAAAGTAACTGAAAAAGTTCACACAAGGTAGCACTGGAGAGCCCATTACTCACAGGTCTTTGCATGACAAAAGATAACAACTGCAAACAGAAAGTAAACAGCATCGACTGAAATCACATTTTAATCACCATGTGTACACAGGCAAATTCATTCTTCCATACCTTATTGTCAGTCCTGACTGTGACTTTCAGCTGTGGAAGCACACGTTCCACCTCCAGATTCCACTCTGCTGCATCTGTTGTAGACTGTAAAATCTCTTCTTGCTTTGCAGTGTCATTCATGTTCTGTGTAAAAATCACAAAGTTTATACACAAAATATCATGCACAGTGAGAACTGTTAGAAATCACTATAATGGCTTGCAGTGATAATATTAGAAAAATATTTATATCCAGAATAATCTAGACTACTGATGAAACAGATTTCTTTAATGGCTTTCTTCAAATTCATTAAGATGTGGAATTAAAATAAGGATATGTTCTCATCACACTTAGAACTGAAGACAATTAAATGTATATGTTAAGGAATTATAATATATTTCAGAAATGGTCTATGTATGCAGGATTAAAATATATTAATGAAACCAATACCATGTTTCTCTAGAAGTATCTGCAAAAAAATTTCTTGCAAATGTTTTCAGCAGCCCTTCAGTGCTATCAGTTTAGAAACTGGCTGCACATTATTCTTTCAAAATAATATTAATATATAACATCTGATTAATTTCAGATGGGGTGTTTTTTCAATAAAAGACTATACAAGGATTTTTAGACTTAAATCCAACAGACACAAACTGCTGTTACAGATATAAAAATCTCTCAGGAGAGGACTGATGGGTTACAACTTACTGATCTGGACGTTTGTGCCTTTAAAACATTCAGGTCAATATAATTTTCTTCATTGTCTGACTCTTCTTCCTTAAGAGAAGTTTCAAAGTAAGACTTCAGTAAGTATTGCACAATCTTTCTCCATAATTTTATTTTGCAGGAGCACAAACCAAGAAGTATTAAGTTCTATATTTCTGAACAAAACAAGACATGGAGAATTTATGATATGAAACTTATGAAGAGACATGATATCTGGGAGAAGCTGAAAGATCAAAGCTACCCCACATTTCCTTCAGAGCACCACAGTATTACCAAAAAAAACCCCCAACCAACAAAACCCAAACCCTAAACCTAAGGCCTCTGACATCAAATGGCCCATAATCAATAGTTGTATGGTATTGTATTTTTAATGCATTTCTTAAAGCTCTACCTTGAAACCCAATCAAAATAAGAACCACAACCAGACCTCAACACAGTTTTCAGTATGTTGTTTGCACTACATATTTGGAGTTACAGCATGATGCCACATCTTCAGCATGCAGAATAACATAACTGAAATTGAGGCAATTGATTTTTTTTCTTGCCCATGAGACCACATGCTCTGCTCACGTACTCTATAAATATGTTACAGTCTCAAAATGCCCTTCTTCTGTGACTATGATCAGCTAAGAGCCCAAGACCTGTAACTAAAGATGCTTTTTCTGTGCATTAACCTTCATTTATCTATACTGTATTTCATCTGTCATTTTATCACCCACACACTCCACCCTTATACACCTTTTCCCCCTCCTGACTCTCTTTTCCACCAAAGTGAAATTTTATCATCCACCTCCTTTCTATACAAATCACAAAAGTTGCATTAACACAGGTCTTAGGGTAAAGTCCTTCAAGACTCAGTGAAAACGTTGGAGTTTATTCCTCTTTCCTGTCTCTACTTTGTCCAGTTTTCAACTAACAGGGACCACTATTTTCTTCTGGCATGTTTGACCCCGGGTCCCCTGAATACTTGCAAGAAATTAAGACTAGATTGAGACTATCTTTTGCTAAATGGACAATACATATTTGTGCACCATTTAAAAGCACATACCACCAGAACAAGAAGACTGGTTGTCAGAACTGAGAAACCAAACTGTGCAGATTTCCTTGCACACCCAGCCTCACTGCCTACTGCTGGCCACCTAACACAGCCTATCCCACTGTCCAAGATTTACAGAACTAGCCTTGTCTCTGTCATCCTCATAATTTTTATTCAGAAGAAGCAAAACCAAAGAATAATCAGTGAACCTCATCATTAGCATTTAATTGCTGGAAATACTGCTAAATTCAACTATGGATACAGCTAATATCCATATTAGCAGCAACAATGGACTGGGCAAAGAAATTACATTGCCATGTAATTAATCCCTGTAGAACCACTAGAGGCTCTAAAAAGTGCGTATCCTTTTGGTATAAACTGCCTGGTAATGTAATACTTAGTAAAAGAATAATACCTCAGTGGTTTTATTAACACACATATATTGTAATTGGATACAAAATAAAGATGCTTGACTCCAGTCAGAAGGCAGAAGAGAATCAGAAGATTTTATTTACAATTCATTCAGCCTTTTTATAACATGCTGTGCTAAAAAGGCATATCATTGGTCTATAGGATTGACACCTCTCTCCATTGGTCAAGCAATAGAAAATACTAAACAATATGTGGGAGAGAGGCCTGCTATGGGAAAGGAACATTGTTTACTTAGAAATGTTATGAGAAAAATTTTGTTATTTACGCAAAGTTATCTAGAAAAAAGAAAACAATTGAAAAATTCCCTTGGGAAGGGGTTAGCAATTCTCAGGTTCAGAAACATCAAGCCCACACACATAAATTCCAAAGAGCTAACAGAAGACATTAGTTGTGAAAATCATGGCCTAGGACAATACCTGAGAGGAAACCCAGAGGTTCTTTAAAGGATTTCAACTGTGCTTTAGTTAACTGTTTCATCCCCACTTCCCAATTTAAGCAGCTTAGACCTTAAGATACAGAAAAGAGCAGACAGCTGTCTTCCTATTTTAACCATTTAGTTTAACATCAACAGTAGATTTATCAGTAGAAAAGAAACAATTCTGAATCTTTGTGTTTTTAATGCATAGTTAGATTCCACTAGACCTTAGAACATAAGCTCTGTCTTGAAGAGTTAATCTTATTTGAAAAGCAACAAAAAACTCTACAGAGAATCTGACAATGCAGGAATGGGTCTGCAGGAAAAAGCTTGCACAGCTAATTGAAAAGACTTCTTAAACAAAGCCAAACAAAATGAACAGTGAATAAAAATTTCCTCATAGCTGACCAATACTAATATAATCAAAACCAGTCAAATAAAC
The DNA here is from genome assembly GCA_013397195.1 of Hylia prasina. Classification (NCBI taxonomy): domain Eukaryota; kingdom Metazoa; phylum Chordata; class Aves; order Passeriformes; family Sylviidae; genus Hylia; species Hylia prasina. The sequence goes on along the minus strand of VYXD01004248.1, from coordinate 168,940 downwards.
CTACTGCAACATCCTCTTCCAATTTACTAAGTGTTAATTCTGCATCATCTTCTGTTATTTCTTCTTCTTCTGGCTCTTCAGTTGGGTATGCTGGTCTGAAATTAATTCAAAGAACAGCACAGCTTTTAAACACAATAAACTGTAAATACCTCTGCAAACAAAATATTTCATGAGAAAAATGGATGATGTGGAACATATCTAGACAGTGATTAGTGTTTCACAACTTAAATAAATATGCACTCAGCCTTGAAAGTCTTGCTCATCTTGGACTGTCTTAAAAGTAAAGGCAGTACAGTACATTCACACTACAAAGTCACCTAGGAAGCAAATTTTGGGTTTTTCTTAGATTGGGCTAAGCTCTTAAAATTAAAGTGCAAGTCACTGCAGTACTTGAATTATTTTCAGCCTAGAGTTGAATTTGTGTACTAAAGAGAAGTAACAGTAAAATATTTCCAAGGCAGCAAATTTTGCTATATCCATTTCAAAACCCATCAGAGGAAAAGAATGAAATAAAGAACACTTTTAAAGACCTTTTCAAATACTTGAGACTATCTCTCATTTAATTTGTCCTAAGATTTCCTTCAGATTAAATAAAATTATTCTAGTCTACTTGTAACATGATCATACTGTGCATAACTCCAGGAATTTATTATTGATTGATAGACCCTAAAAGGCTAAATATTTCAACTCAATTATCAGATTAACAAAGAGTCATGTATAGGGAAAGAACAAAAAAAAGTCATCAGTTAAACCTTAATTAGCTAAATCTATAATGGTCCAAACTCAGCCCTGCTGGTAACAGGCCAGTTGCGTGAAACTGCATTAGGAATTAAAAATGTTTTTAGTCATTCCTATCTTTTATTTTACCACTACAACTTACATCTGTTTGCTGGAAAACAATGCTTAAGGGAGGATGCTTAGAAGGGTACTGTACCTTTTCCAGCTAAACCCAGTGTGTTTCAAGGCTTCTTCAGCTAAACAATCAAGAACATAGCACACTTGCTCTCCGCAGCCTGTCTTTAATTTTGAGGGAGGAAAATCCACAGGCCTTCCCTAAAATAGAGACAGCATGTTTACTAATGGCTTAACAACCCAAATTTCCTTGTAGGGAGATAAGCTTTTGTACACTAAAACCAAAGAGTCCCTTGTGTATGAAGTTTTTATTAATGACAATTTACATTCTTCTCCTAGGCAGCTCAGTGAGGCAACAGAAGGAAAAGCAGACAAAGCCAAGGAACAGACGCAGTGTAGAAATCTTTAAGCATGTGGTAAAGAGGATACTCCCAGGGAGCAGAAGAGGCAGAAGCCACAAAGGATCTGGATGGTCAAGCACACAAGTGACAAGGCAAGGTAAGAACAGCTGCAGAGAAACTCAAGTATTGAGACATAACTACCAACTTTTCAACAGTGCCCTGTTTGGTCCAGATTTTATTTATAATATATTTTAATTTATTGCTGTCATGCAGAATGCACATAGTAGTTTGTTATGGTTTAACTCCTTTAGAGAACTGTGTCCTTAACATCATTCACAGCTACACCAGAGTATAACCTTCCCCAAGATCATACTTCTTGTCAGTTGATATAGTCTCCCAACCTTTGGGGTTTTTTTTTCCTTTTTTTTTTAAATTAAAAAAAATCCCAGTACAGTTCCTGACAGTTTGTACAACCTTTTACTCCTTAACAAAAAAAACCAAAACCAAACCAAAACCAAAATCAAAACCAAAAAAACCACCATGAATACTATTCTACACTTCCTACACTACAAATTAACTCACTGACTTTGGCAGGAGCAGGATCACAAACTGTGTAAACCTTCCAAATAAAATCTCTGAAAATTATGCTACTATAAATGAGCAACAGACATGACACTACAAAAGGTAAGCCTGGTTTAATCCATTTTACAGACTGTAGAACAAAACTAACTGGAATTATTCATAAGACCATTTTTGTACTGCTAAAAAATATTAGCAAATAAAAATAAAAAATATTAGCAAATAAAAAATATTAGGTACAGCCTATGTAAACTCCCAATTAAGTAACACAGTACAAACCTACAGTTAGGAAAAGTCTGTCCAGTCCTTGGGACCAGATCCAGCAGGAGAGCAGCGTGTGCCTGCTATTATTTCTGAAGGGAATGCAGGTGTTTGAACAGGCTTGGGAAGAGGGCCCATGAGACACTCACAAAGGACCGCAGCTCCAAGAGCACATTTGAGATGACTGCGTTGGGGTCATCGTACTCCTGTGGCTGCTCAAAGGGATGTCCCGCTTTGCTGATCAGCCATGCAGCCAGAGTGCAGAACATGAAGAACTGCTCGCCAGGATTGGTGGGCAGCGCAAAGTAGTGCCTGTTTCAAAAGGGGACAAATAGTACATACTGTGAGCTTCTGGAGATCTTACAACATTATAGGTAAGCACAGGCTACAGAGCAGTTTCTTTACCCGATTTTCTCAATGATCAACCCATCTGAACTAAATTCAGGATGCCTAATTTCACACATAACCACAGGAGACCAAGTTTTCTACATCCAGCTTGCTTATTTCCAGCTTTGAGTAAGTTATTAGTCAACACCAGACTTGGCTGCCAGGTTCCCCAGATCACCTCCCCTTCACACTCTCCTCAAGAGATGCAAGAGGATGGTATTCCTACATCTGCAAATTCTGCTCAGATCACAAGCATGTTTTGAAGTGATCCTTCCTACTGTGCTTTGGGTTGCTTTGGAGAGCAATGAAAACTGGATCTGATTTGGATCATACCAAATTCAAATGTGGACCTAACAAGAATTCAGTCCATAAAATCAGACCACAGTCAGCTGTTCCCCCCAAAGGATAAATTACATGCACAGTGGATACTGGGAACTTTTGAAAATGCTTCCCTTTACTGACACAGCTGTTCACTAAAGTACACAAAGGTTTGCTGCCCTGCTCCAAACATTCCAATGGTTCAACAGCAAGCTAGAACCAACTTACAGCCACTGTGCTCATACTTGAGCCTCCTTCCCAAAAAGGGAGTAACTTAGGCTCCCTTACCACACCGTTTATTATAAAAAACTTAATTCTGTGAGCTTTAATTCTCCACCCTGCTGTGAAGCTTGGCTGAAATTGGCAGATGGGTTTATAAGTTATTTGGGCAGGCGGATGTTGGGAGCACATTGGGCCTGTTTCCCAGGCTTCCTTCACATTACACATGAAACAAATATGTACTGGATACGAAACCCCAGCCTTACCAACAACGGGTCCAAGACCCTCTTTGTAAAGGGTTAAAGAGTCAAAAAATACACACACCCCACGAATAGCTATTCTGAATTCAATATATTTAGAGTTATTTAGAATAACTTAGAATTTAGGCAGAGCTATTTTCTTCGGAACAGGCAGAATTTAGGTAGAATTATTTTTTGCAGAGGTACTCTGGCATGCAGATATCCACATGCCGAGGGCAGGGAAGATCGAGAAACTATTTACTTATCGCATCTCAGCCTTTCGCAGGGCCGCGCGTTTTGAAAGCTTCCAGGGAAGCTTTGCAACTGGCTGGTTTTCCCTTGAGCCAGGAATCCTGCCATGCGTGCCCTGCCTTCCTTCGCTCGGCTCTGCCGGCCCGGAGGGATTCCTTCCCGCCGCCCCCCGCCCGCCGCCACGCCAGCGCCAGGAGGAGGCGCGGGCCAGGAGCACCTGGAGAGAGGCCGCATGTTGTGGCGCCGCAGCGCCTCCTCCTCGTAGCTCAGCAGCTTCAGCTTGTCCAGCAGGTCCTCCATGAGCACGAACATGTGAAAAGCCGCGCCGGGGCCGCGCTCCGCCGGCCCCTCCTCGCTCGGCTCCCGTTCCCCGCGCCGGCCGGCGGCGCCCTCTTCCGCCATCTTCACTGGTAACCACAGCGACAGAGGCGGGCCCGCGCCGCCTCGGAGCGCTCGGGGCGGTGCCGGGGCCCCACAGCCAACCCGCGCTGACCTAGGGATTCACTTCCCACCCGATCACGGACTTTACGGGACTTTGTTAACTTTTAAACTTTTCTCCTTTCGGGAAGACAAATTTCGGAGCGCTACGTGCGGGTCCGGAGCGGGCAGCGGCTGAGGTGCGGTGCTCTGCAGCCGGAGGTGCGGACAAGTGAGTCTCGGCGGGCGAGAGCTGTAGTATTAGCCGCGGGTGCCGGCTGGAAGCGCCCTGCGGCAGGGTGGGGAAAGGCAGAGGGTGGGAAAGCTGTCTCCCGGGAATGTGTATGGCACTGGTGAGGCACCTCGAGTGCTCTGTTCAGCTTTGGACACCTCACTATCAGACAGACTCTGAGCGTGTCCACAGAAGGGCAGCGGAGCTGGTGAAAGGTGTGAAGTGCAGTTCCCATGAGGAGCCGCTCAGGAAAGACCTTACCTTTCTTTATAACTCCCTGAAAGGAAGTTGTAGCCAGGTGGGGCGTCAGTCTATTCTCCCAGTTAACTGGTAACAGGTCAAGAGGACGTAGCCTTAAGCTGCGCCAGGGGACGTTTAGATTGGATATTGGGAGGAATTTCCTCACTGAAGGGGTTTTCAAGCATTGCAATGAGCTGCCCAGGCATATCACCATCACTTGAAAGTGTTGAAGAAACAACTGGACCTGTCACTTAATGCCATGGTCTAGTTGAGAAGTTCACCAGTCAGAGGTTGGACTCGATGATCTCAGCGGTCTTTTCCTACCGAAATGATTCTGTGAATGCAAGACACACCTCACTTGTGTGCTCCTAGCACCAGCCAAGGTCTTTGAGGGGGGATACCCCTTCTTGCCACTTCTTCCTGCATTTTGTTTGGGGTTTTTTGTAAGCCCTCTTCCCGAAAATATTTGAGTCATTCTGTTCTGCTAGAAACCAGATGGCGCACACAAGAGAGACTAAGTCACTGTTAAAATATTGTTAGAAAATAATTACCTAACTCTACAGGCAGCCCTAGACACCTACTTCTTGTTTCAGGTGACCAGCTTTTTGAGAAGAGTGTCAAGATTAGTTTTATCTTACGTTTGTGTTCTCATGTGCCCACAGAGATGTGACCTCGCTCCCCGTGCCAGGTTCCCGTGCTCTATCCCGTAGGAGAATTGCCGCTGTCGCTGCCGCCCCGAGCACATTTCTGAGCGGCATCGAGACTTCTGTAAGCATCTTATTGGTCACTCATTTCCTCTGTTACAGCCTGCAGGAGCTTTGCCAGGCAAAAGAAATGGTTAAGAGAAAAAAGTTTTTTAAGCCCGAAGAAAGCAACACAAAAGGTGTGAAATCTTCGCGCGTGTTGAATCGTTCTCACTGTAGAAACAGCTGCTTCCCATAATCGGACAGCACGAACTTGTATGTTAGTTACTTGAGCCCCGTGCCATGTGGGTGGGGCGCTCAGAGTACAGTTGGCGAGAGGCAAAGATCAACAGGGAGAGATGTTTAGATTGCGGAAACTTTCTTCCGTTGGGAGTATTTCTCAACAACTGAAGTACAGAGTTAGCATTTAAGTTGTAAGGGTTTAATTGTGGGAAGGCAGAGAATTACTTCTCTGTTTTACTAAAATCCTCTGAAGGTTCAGTGAGGAAATTCTAGAAAGCTGGTATTGAGACGTTAATTTTGAAGAATTAAGGATTTTAAGAAAGTTAAGATTATAGTTGCTGAATTAGCTGAAATAGGTAAATAAGCTTTATTTGCAGTTAACAGAAGCCGGATCTTAGATATAAGCTATCCCGGATCTGGTAACTCATTGCTTGTCAACTTTGTTTACGTAGCTGTGCTTGTAGTGGAAAACAAAATGTCATAAATAGATCTCAAGGACACAAGATAGTCGCAGACTTCCCCTGCTTGAAAGACCCACTGAACACAGGAAACTGTAAGATCTACCAAGGATTCATTTGTCATGTATGCATTAAAAAGGTAAAAGTGCGTGAACAAGGAAGACTCATTTTTCTTCCTCATTTTGGTGACCCCTCCCCAGAATGGACCCCCGACTCATTTCAGAGAACAAACTATGCATGCTTAAATAGCCTTTTTGTTATTTTTCTTAATTAACATACGAAGCAGAGAAGAGGAAATGACAGGGGTATGAATATGCATTTGTATTTTGTATATTCAACACTTTTGTAGATAAAAAGCTTTGTAATTACCTGTGATCTTTGCGGTGTGTATTTGGGAGCTATCCCACACCTGCCCTTCGTCTCAATAAACATACACTTTCTAACTTTAAACTGTTAGAGAGTTTTTGTCCCTCATGGTTGGATATTGATATTAGATTGTTACTCATATTTTAATAATTCAGTATCATTGTGGCAGGTAGGAGATTTTAGCAGTATGCGATTAACGTGTTTTTGAGAATTTTGCATGTTTGTTTTTCTTGTTTGCTTGTTGGTAAAAATGAAAATCTTCTGGTATTTCCCAGTCCTCATAAGTGTGTGTATGCTTGAAATGTGTCGTTGTTAAGTTGCACTAAAAAGAAATTAATCAGAATCCTTTGTACTAAGAGATAATAAACTTTATTTAAAAGGAAGATGTTTCAATATGCATATCTGGTCTCAAAGAGGTCACAGAGGAAAGTACGCTGAGCAGCCACCAATCCTGATGGGTGTTTGCTGCAGAAGTGCTCGGATCAGCTTGAATGCAGAGCTCAAAGATAAGGAAATATTTGGATACAGTTTGGTCACTGGTCAACAGAAGAAAAAGAAAGCATGTGTTGTTTTCCTGTAGTGGCCAAAACAAACACATCATTCCCCCTACCATTATTTCAGCTGTTCAGTATGTCTTTGGAGATGCATTTTATCACCTTCCCTTGCTCTCAGAAACCCTGGCTGAGCTGCTTTCCAGTTGAGCCTGTAGTGATCTGTATGAAATATTTCTCCTGCAAACTAGAGCATCAATAACTAACATTACTACAGCGATCTTAATTCTAGCTGTGCACTGTCTGTATACATAATTTCATATTGATATTTCACTACAAAGCCTTAGGGCATGATTTCTTGGTTGTGACAAACAGGAAAAGCATGTTTGTTCAGTACTTTGCAGTGTGACTCTAATTATTGTCATACACACAGTTTATTCCTGTAAGACCTCAGAACTTGCTGAAAAGACTAGCCAGAACCTACATTCCTCAGATTTTTCCACAGACCAGCTTACATTTTTCTCTGATGGGAAGATCCAGAGCTAAGGTTTGTGCTGAACATTAACATTTTCAGCTAAGTAGTTGTAGCTGTGTATTTTGGAGCACAGTTATAGGGCACAGCCCCCAAAGGCATCACAGAGGTACCACTGGAACTTTGCTACTCTCGGAGCATCACTGCCAATGAAAGGCAGCTGTCAATTAAATATGGCAGATCCCTCACTAAGAGAAATACAGCATTGACTGCAGTTTCTGAAATTCAGACATCAAGCACAGTATATTGTTTTGATCAAGTTGGAAGTGATAGGTAAATAAGCAAAAAATCCAATGAAACATGATGCACCCCACTTGCCTGTGCAAGGGGTAAAGAAGGTAGATATTGGCAATTGTTGCTGACATGGAACAAAATTATATATCATAAATATTTATTTTACCATTGCATCTAGTTCTGTCTCAGCTTTAATGTTTTGGTGCCTCTGTTCTTCTTTGTTTTGTTCTGATTTTTTCTCCTAAAAAATAATGAGAATACTTAAAACAATCACCCTAGCTTTCCAAAAGAAATAACACTCAAAAATCTTTGGGATTTAAGATTCACATACACCACAAAGACAGTCTCACGTGCCAGTCAAATTATTCATAATACTAAAAGGTCTGGCTAGCAACCTGTGTCCTTGTGTCAGTTGGAAACGGTACCTATAGCTGTGTTTTGGGGAGAAAAAAAGGACTAGGGAAAATCTTTCAAAGTCTTTTCCAGTTACTTGATTCATGAGGTAATTTCTCCACTGGGGTATGCTGTATTTTAGGATAGTAAGACGGCATTCTTCTTCCACTCAGGTAATAGTTACAGTAAGGTAATTCTATTTCTGTTATGCATGAGAGGTTAAAGTTCATTGCTGTCTGACAAAACAGAAGATATGATGAGAGTCTCATCCTCCTTTGCATTCCTACCCTAGATTTCCATGCACACATTTTTGAAAGTGTAAGAAGTGTGAAAAGTTCTCTTATATCTGCAGTATTTGCAAATGCAGTCAAATTTCCCAGCCCAGCAACTCAAATGTTGCAGTAATCAGAAAAATATTTTAAGAAGTAAAGAAAATCAGGCTTGACAAGGGACATCTTACGTACTTTTGCAAATTTTACTTGACCAGTTTTCCTTGGTGTGCTGTTCAGGAATGCTGAAGATTAATATTCCCTAGCCCTGCAACAACACTGAGAGTAAACACATTCTGTTTATTAAAAATAAAGTATTCTTTATTTGCAAGGGGCTAAAAGGGCCTCCACCATAATGTAATGCATAGGACCGTATACTGAATGACCTTAAGGCAAAAAATCTGGACCAAGTCTGTTGCAAACAAAAAATATGATACAAAGGCTTATAATCTTTAGCAAGCTGTAGAAAAGAAATTATATGGGTGTGTCGTTTGATCTGCATTTAAACAGGTTTTCTCCCCTGCTTTTATTTTGCCAGTTTGATGTGAATCTACAAACCAATGAAGAAATGAAAGGACAGAACATACCAGCTGTTATGATCTGTTTATTTTGCATCACTGCTACGCTTTGGGGTAGGTTTTAGCTGAAAAATAATAAAGACAATTATTACTAATTTTTATTAGGAGAGTTAATGAATTCAAAGACTATTTATTAATGGTAAAGAATCGATTTTGGGTAATGTAAAACATTTCTGATGCAAAAGACTGTCTGTCAGGTGGCTGCATGGATGGCTGTGGCCATTGGGCACCTTGAGCCCCCAGACTGTTACTTGCCAGTGTTTCTGCCCCATGGCTCAGCAGGAAATGCTTTGCAGTTCAGATTGAAAATGGTTTGCAGCAAATTGGCTGACTCTGCTTTGAGAAGACTAAGGAAAAGTAACTTGGATTGCTCTGCCAGGTGAGCTGGAGGGGGCATCAGAATGTCTGAGAAGGCAGCTGCCCCTGGGCACTCACTACCAGCCTAACAGGTTGTCTGACCTTGGCCAAGAAGGTTGATGTGATGATGCTAAGCCAATGCAGTCAGTTTTTTAAAAGATCAATTTTAAATTACTCTTATAAGCCAGCAAGGCCTAAGTTAAATGTTGACAGAAATGAGATGCTACCACTTGTGTGAAATGCACACCTTAATTATCTCAAGGGGCTGGGGCAGAGCTTCCTGATGCTGTTTGTGGTGGCAAAGCTGTTTCAAAAAGTTCTGTCCTTCTCGTCAGTTGTAGGGCCATGTCTTTTTTTCTGGTGATGGTACAACTGCTTGAGTAGTTGATAACATGGGGTATTGCAGCATGACAGTGTGAATGTTTGAACACGTAGGAAGCTGCAGCTCAAAAGGCTTTTAAAGTCTAAGGTGGAAAATACGTGGTTCAAGGTGTGGAAACACATTTGAAGCTCAGGTGGTAAGATGGCAGTGTGCTAATTTGAATATCTAGGTGGTGCTTACTTGTGATTTCTATGTAAACTGATCAGAAGTTCAAAGAGCAGAGCTCTGTGTTATAATCCTGATTAAACTGAATGGACACTCTTGCTGTCTCAAGAGACTCCTGTGACAGAAAAGCCACGAAAGAGACACTGGCACACCTGCAAGAGCATTTTTTGTCGAGAATAAAGAAGGGCAGAAATAGACTTGTAGACTGGATTAAACTTATTCATTTGTACTTATGGGCTTTAGGTTTTACGGAACAGGAAGAAGTAACAGGGCTGTTTTCCAAGGATTGCATCCTCCCCTGTTGTTTCCCACCTGGTCATGATGAAGTAATTCACTGGAGCAAAGAGAACAAAAAAGTGCCCAGTTACTACCAGCAGAAGGATCAGCTGGAAGAACAAGATCCACGTTACAGACTCAGAACACACCTTTTCCAGGAGAACATCCTAGTGGAAATGCCTCCTTGAAAATTAGTAACCTGACCATGGCTCTTAGACCTGCTTGGTGGGAACAGCACAATGTCAAACAGAAGTGGAAGTGCTGCTACCCCTAAGAGGTCAGTAAGACATCAAAAACCCTTGGATTGCACCACCACAAATGGGATGGCACAAACAGATTTCCTTGTGTTGTTTCTTCCATAGAATCAAAATCCTCCCACCCAGGAGATCACCTTTTGGGCCTGGTGTTATGAAGCAGTTTTTTTTCTCTGGTAAAACGTTGTAACATGGATTGGAAAATTTGTTTCCGTAACCTACCACTCCCTGATTTCTAAGGGGTAATTATGTGGTACAGATAATGTGGCTTCTCAGAACAGTACAAATTTTGGCATCGTAAGTAGCTGTGCTTTCTTCTGAAATCAAACACAGATTAAATTTTGTTCTCAGCTATATTTATTCTCCCCAATGGTATTTCAAAAGAGCAATCACTTCAAGTTAAAAACGGTTTTGTAAGTAGTAGGATTTATTTTTTTAATTTTTTTTTCATCTACAACTTCTTATTCTTATGCACTGGAATACCAAAAGACAAACAGAGAAAGGAGACTGAAGTTCTATGCCTTTCTCTCTTATCCAGCACCAAATATATCTTGAGTACAAGGCAATATATCCATCCAAGAGACAAACTGGGAGGAAATCAGGAATGGAGTTTTCTATTCTGTTAGAAGTGACAAGTACATTACAAACATGACAGATACTACTGTCATATTTATTTCCATCATGAAGTGTGGGCAGCTGAATGGAAGATGCAAGGTAGGAAGGAAATCTCTTCCTGCATTGTTATTGAATTTCACAGCTGGCTTCAGAGTCAAACTAAAGACAGTCTTTCTGCAGTGGGGCAACATGGATATGGGGCAGTGCAAAAGGATGTACCTTTCTCTTGAAATGCATTTGTTAGGATTACAAGGCAGCATTGCAAGTTACTTCCAAGATGTCGAAATGAGAGCGGCTAGCTCATCCTTCTATAAGTTACCCTTACTCTTAACATCTTTTCTATATCAGTTTCACATTTTAAGAGTTGCCTAATAAGCCAGCTTTACTCTCTATCAATAAAAGAATTTAGTCCATTGGACAAAATACATGGAAACCTTAGAGAATATGTGGGTTCTCTGAGAGAGGTGAAAGTTTGCCTGCTGCTCTAGCTGTGTAGGTCTTAGCTCTGTCTATTTCCCATCTTCTACCAGACTTTTATTTGTACTGTTTGATCCTTTCATTGTACTTCTCTTCACATGCATCCTTAAGTACCAGTCTGAGGGCTGGGTTGCATGGGAATGGAGAGCAGCAAACAGTTTGCATTTAAGCAAACAGCAGCTCATTTTGTTAGTTAAGGAAAAGCAGGACTATGAAATTTCAACTCTGCTTTGTCTTCCTCCTGAATTTCATTGGAAATTCAGTTCAAGTAAAAAACTGGTGCTTTTCAACTTCTCCTGTTTCTTAGGAAATATTTTTAATTGAAGGAAGAGCAATGCAAGAGCAGTTCCCTTGTGAGATGTGCATAGAAGCTTCCATCACCCTGATTACCCCCTACAGTGTACCCAAACACTCTCAGTTCCTAACCCACTGCATAAGCTCCAGAACAGGAGTGCAGTTTTTAATTTACATGGAATAGCTTACGATATGGAAGGTTTCAAGTATGGCATCATAGTAGCTAACAAGTGCACTGTAAGTGTCTGTTTTGTTATCCCTGTCTCTGATCCACAAGAGAAAACGGTACATTTCATTACACACGTATATTTGCATTTCCCTGTGTCCATCTAACCCCTCAGTAGAATATTTTGAACACAAACTGCCTTCCTTTTGTTTCTATAATAAAAGTGTGGGGTACAATATTGGGTTTTTTTGTCCATGATTTTTCAGCCCCACATCTCTGAAACCCCACCCCCAGAAATCAAGTGTAGTTATACTATGTCAAAATAATCTATTATCTTCCTCTCCAGCTGACTGCCAGCCACCACTGTCAAATCCCTGCTGTCAAATCAATAGTTGTGCTATGACATTAATTTGTCTTGTATAAGTATTTTATATATTAGGTGTTAATTCCACTTACCTGCCTTCTCCTTCCCTTCCCTGTTTTTTTAAACCTATTCATTGTTAAATGTTCAACATAGATAAAGTAAGGTATTTAAGTTCACCATATCTGAAAGTTATTTCTAACTACATACAATCTTTTGATTCTTTTAGTTAAATTATGTTGTTCTATCCTTTTCCTTCAGATGTGCAGATAACTGATCAGTTGCATTTTCTCTCTGCTCTCAGCATGTGGAATTTCCTGCTGTTTTACACAGTAACCTAGACTAGACTGAATCACTTCTATTAATGAGCCCCTCAATTATAGGAAAAATAGTCAAAAAAAAGAGGGGATTTTCATAAATTTGCCAATACCAATTAGATTTTTTAGTTTAATAATAGGTTTGTTTTTAAAATCTTCAGATGCTTCTAGAAACATACTTTGATATTTGAATACAATATCAAAGTAGTGAAATATATTTTTGTATTTGTTCATGGTAGTATCAAACCTCAGAAAAAAAAACACAGACAATGTCTAAATAACCTTCACATTATTTTCCAAAAGAAGTGCACAGAGTTCTTTCTCTGTTTCAGACCACCTATTTAATGTGTAAGGAGGTAGCACTGTAATTCCTTGTGAACACAGCAATGACACTGCAAGCACTGATAGAATATCTGTGTAATATTTCAATACCTCTCTACACAGATAGTGTGAGAACTTTGCACATTGGTAAGTTGCTGCTCCTTCCATTTCAGAGGATGAGGACCAGTTAGGACAATGCACAGCCTTTGCACAGATCCACAATGCATAGAGTCAATCAGAAATCTATAAAATACTGAGATAAACCATCTTTGTGTGATTGGTACAGTTGGGGGAAGAGATACATATTTTATTTTTGTTGGCTCAGGGGAAAAAAAAGTTACCTAAGCTGTGTTTATTTAAAAAGTAGAAGTTTATTTCAGTCAGCAGCTTATTGTGGCAAAGGTTTCAAAATCAGTGGCTGCTTTCAGTTGCCAACAACTGCTCTCATAGCTGAGGACACAGCAGGGCTTTCACAATTCTGTCCTAAATGCTCTGCTGACAGCAAACATAGCTTTAAATGTAGCAGAGAGATGATGGGAAGCCTAAAGCATGTGATATAAGTTTGGCTGCAGAAGAAAGCTTGTTGAGAACACACAGTTGTTATTTTCAAAGCTTTAAGTCTATGCAGCAGGCCTTTTTTAGGCCTGGGGATATACATGTTTAAATGCATGCTTGTGCTTTTATGAGCTATAGTAAATTCCCACCTGTGAAATCTTAGTTACGGTTATTTTATTGTCAGTAGCACATACAACAGTAGCACACACACATTTCACACAAATACAATCACCTAAAGGATTGAAAATATAGGGCACCTCTTCTAAACAAAGAAGACAACTTGCAGTAAGCCAGTAAGACATGTAAAATAGAGGCAACATAACAGAAAAGGGGGTAGAATAAGTGACTACAGATGAGCACCTTCGTAGCTTTCAGCACAGCCTGAAAGCAGATAAGCATCTGGAGACAGTAGGGTAAGGGCTAGACGGTGTTGGATAGCAGTTGTGGCACAGCAGCTGGTGAGCATCAGAACGGTTTCTGAGGGCCACTGGGAAGAAGGCTTTTGAGGGGAAAAAAGCAATGAATTTACCATCATCTCTCTGGCACAAGGAAGGGTTGCAGCTTAAAGAAGATCTTGCTGTTCTTCTAAAAGAATTGACAAGATTTAAACATAGGTCTACATGTGGTTACAGAGTCAAACTAAAGGCAATCACTAGATTAAATGCACTGTCTTAGCAGTTATTATTTTTAGCTTTTTTCCAGACATCCATAGGAAGTTTCCAGAGGAATGTAGAATTTCTCAAATTCTTTGGACAACACACAGCAGGGGAAAGATAGCCTGAGGCAGATGAACCATACCGTTCTTCTGACAGTTTGGTACTGTGCAGAGGTTTCTTCTAGATGGGCTTTGATCTCCTGTGGAATCCATGGTTCTCACTCATCTCAGGATTTCTTGTGTCCACCTGGATTGCATGGTTGCGCTATGAAGCTGGGCAATGTTTCAGATTAAAGTAGCAAAGATTTTGCAGCAGGAATCATGAAATTTATGATCTAGGCTGGGTAATAGTTACAGAGCTGCTCTACTTTAAATCAGCAGTGCTGTTAATGGCACTGAGCACCATACCTGGAGACAGTGTTTAGCACACTGGGCAGTTGATTGGTTTTAAATGGGACTTGTTTAAGAAGTTGTCAAATCCTATCCCATGAGCACACATGGAATTTGCTACCTACACAATTAAGTAAAATAATCTGCTTTTGGCTATTCACACTTAAGTCAGTAAAGTATCACTTCAAAGTCTTGCAGTATAAGTCAAGTAATGTGAACATTGTTGTGCTTGCCTCAGTTTCCTTTTAATGTTTCTTTCTCCCTAAATCATACCTTTTAGATTATAAAGAAAAAAATCATAACTTTGATATATTTATTGAACAATAGTGAATATTTGCAATATAAAGCACTTTTGTTTTGTATTTGTATTTTTAAAGAAAATTCAGATAACACCTGGGTAATTGTGCTAGGAGTGCTTGGTGCAGTGGCAGCAGTGGCAAAGTGGTACTTTGCTATCACAAGGTATGTACAATCATTAGAGTACTTATTTGTTAAGGTACTGTTGATACTAAGCCCCTCAAGATTTGAATGAGGGTTTGAGCCAAACTTTGCAACTTTTAAGAATTTGGTAATCAGTTGCTTTAGCTAGACAGTTATGATTAAACAACTGCACTGTTAGCATTGTTTGCTAGGCTGATCTTTTGTTTTAAGAAAAAGGGAAGACAATCCCAATGTGAACGGGCTGTCTGGATAATGGCCCCCAGGAGTGAAGTCAAAATAACTGAGCAGTAAGTGGGGGAAGGTGAGTCTAGCAGTGGGAGATTGAAACCCATGGACCACCTCCTCAAAATGGAAGTCCAGCTCAAACTGAAGGGAAGTCCCTAAATCCAGACCTTGAATGTTTGCCCAAACATAAATTTGATTTTTGTGGGTTAAAGCATACAAAAAAGAATGAAAATGTAGGAGTTTCAGCATAAGTAAATTGTCCTCATTCTTGCTATTTTCTAAATCCGAAGGCCCACTGTGGAGCATCTATGCAATAGTTTTTTGTTTGTAACAATGTCAACAAGCCCTTCCTTTTATCAGATGCTCTTCTGTGCTTTATAAAAGGATGAAAGAGTTGGTTACCCCTCAGATATTTTCCAGTAACTTGGCTAAAAAACAACTGAATTGCTGAATTTTCTCGCCTGTCTTTAGGACCAAAAAGAATCCAAAACAAAATTTGAAATTTTTCTAACAATGCTCATACCTGGTCTTCATTGGGACCCAAATTACTCTTTAATTGTATCCAATTTCAAAGCTTGTCAAAACCTCAGTTTGAAAAGTGATACTAAATTGCTTTGTGTAGATCATTAGAACCATATGGACTCTGACCTCATCTCTCCCCTCCCCTCTCCTCTTTACTGGATTCCAGCATCCTCAATTGGATACATTTTATTCTCATGTGTTTGTAATAGGTTGGTTCTGGCTGAGTATGGTCTGTCTCTTTCCTCTGCAATGGAAATGAGTATCCTTAAAAATCCAAACTTTAATTCTTAGTCCATCCTTCTGTGCCTAACCCTATCCATGGAGGGATTTACCTTCAAACTCCCCGTGCCTGAAGGTTTTGTCACAGTCTGGATTTGTCACAGTTTGGATTTTTCAGGAGACATTTTATGATGGGTGCCATGAGGTACAGCAAAAACACATGATAAAGAAAACTCTGAAATTGTTATGCCTCAGTCTTTTTTCATTTTGCTCTCTACACAGAGATTCACTTGCATGCTGCTTATTAAACAGTTGTAACATGCTTCAGAGATGATAATGTACTTTGAGATGCAGTTGTCTAAACAATTTAAGCAAGATTATGTTATCTTGGGACCTGTTGAGCCCTCAAACATATCGTAATCAGAGAAAGTGGAACTGTTTACAGGTTAACTCAGCTCTGGTTACATTGATGGAAGACTAGATGGAAAAAACAGGAATGTTTCTGCACTGTTGTGTGGATGCTGATTTTACTCGGATAATGCTAAAATGGAAAATGCTGACTTATCTTTATAGTGAGTATCTTGTTCTGTTTCCACTGGGATTAATTTTACACATCAGTAGTTCTTACAAGTAATTTTATTTTGTCTAGAAAAAAAGGAAGAGAGGAATCATATTGACGTACAGGAAGAAAATAGCTCTCTGCACACAGATACTACTGAGATTGGTGATGAAAAGAACAGAGTTCCTTCACCTTTCCCTTTGAGTTACAGTAAGAGCCACATGGAAATGTGATTTTCTGAGCAACAGTAATGGACAAATGGAGAGGAAAAAAAAGTCAATGGACACTTGTGTGTGAAAAGTCATATAGCAGGGCATCTCACCATCCACATGAGCTTATCTGTTGCTTGTTAACTCGTGAGTTAGCTCAAACCAGACAAAGCTATCTTGTAGTTACTAATTATTTTGGCATCATGGGATTACCATTGGTCTGGCATATCCCAGCTGACAATAAGTATATTGCTGTGGAAGTGAGATCTGGAAAGAGAATGGGGTTTCTGACTGACAGGCACCTACCTTTGCAAACTCTATAAGCTACATCAAACTTTCACAAAGCAGAAATCTTCTGCACATTTTCCTGGAAACATGGAGTTTCTCCTCAGAGCAAGGACACCTGCTTTGTGGTTACTTCTCTGGGGGGTAAGTATTTCTTTTGCTAGTTTTAATATATGTACCTTGATATCATGCACTGTTTTATGTAATCTAGTGGTAGTTATTTTGTTTTATACTGTGTTGTAAGTAATTCTGATTAAAGACCTTTCATGTGTTACCTCCTGTCTGTTCAAGAAATAACTCATTTTATAAATAGATCTGATCTACCATCCTTAGAACTTGCGGGCCGGAGTGATTTCTTAAATTTAAGCTGTTGCCAAAAATCCGAGGCTAAGGCAGGGCTTGTCTGAAGCTCCCACTTGTCCTCTGACAAGTCAGCATGCAAAATTGTATTTCCTAAAGGGACAAAGAGGTTTCCAGAGAAGAAGAAATCACTAAATTTTGAAGGATTTTTTTTTCAGGATGAGGAAAAGAGAGCTTATTGGTTTTCATTTAATTTAGTATTTTATTTTAAAGCAAAGACCATGACTGCTGTTGACCGCAGCGAATCTGAGCCCAGCAGAGTGCACTGGGCTGGCAGTGGTGAGGGGAGCAGAGAGGTGCCAGAGTGGGAACAGCTGTGGGGAGCAAAGCAGTGGCAGACTGAGGTGTGAGGAGCTGAATGCTGCCAAGCACAGCCTAGCACAGCGGTCTGGAAAATGGGTAGTGTGACATGGACGATTCAGCTTTTGGGGGTCTGTCCAGCATTGTTTTCCATTGTTGGGCTCAGGGAATGTTAGCTGTGACAGCCTCCCCCACCATCGGCCTTTTGTCGTGGGGGCCACACCACATGGTGTGTGGGAATGGTTGCCACCTTGTCTTTGTCTGGAAAAAGACATGGAGCCAGCAGCACTGGACTGGCTGCCATCTTGTCTTTGTCCCAGCGGCCACGTGGAACTAAGTTGAGGTGGTGAACACCTTTTTGTGGCTAAAGCATCTCTTTTTGTATACTTTTGTAATTAACGTTGTTGCTCTTTGCTTTCAGTAAATTATTTCAACCCACAGTCTCTGCTTTTGTCTCCTGCTTACCAGAAAGGGGTGGGGGGAAGGGGGGTGGGTTATTTGGAGTTTAAGTTTAGGAGTGGCTTATTTGGAGTTTTAATTTTCTGGCTGGTGTTAAACCACTATGGACGAGTTCCCTGTTTAAAGGCAGAAAGGATTTAAGAGAACTCTCTATTACTGAGCCACAGGGAGGTATCCCTTGACACCATCTCCTGTGCCTGTCCTGCAGCTGGCAAAGAGAAGTCCCTTGACTGGTGGTAGTGGGAGCTTATAAATTGACTGTTCATATGATAATTTTTACTTTTTCTTCTCCTCCAAAACTCAGAGTCCTACTGGCAGGACAAATGGAAGCTGGGTTATCCCAGCTTTAAGGGCTGTCCCCTTCCACAGGTATAATCAGTGCTGCTGTCCTGGTTCCAGCCAGGACAGGGTTACTTTTTGCAATAGCCATGAGGGGGTATGACCAGCACCCTAATTTGATACCACGCCTCTTCGCTGGGGGGTGGGGCAGGGACTCTCTTTAGGGTAAAAGGGGTTCCTTCAAGGAAGGGTCCACAGTGAGCATTTCTGCATGTGCATGACCCTCTCTTTTGTACACTTTTTTATTAATATTGTTGCTGTTACTATTCATTTTCTTATCTCATTGCTGTTTCCAGGAAATTGTTCTTAACCTGTGGTCTTTCACCTATTGTGCTTTCAACTCCCAACTCCATTCTGGGAGTGGGAAGGGGGAAGGGGAGGGAGAGCAAGAGAGTGGCAGTGTGGTTTGAGAGAGTGAACTGAGAAGTACTGTTCATATACCAGGACAGCTGCTTTAACATTCTGCATATGAAATACGTGAGGCTGTGCAGCATGACTGGATTTGCCCTTAGTTTTGATTTTGTCAGAGATCTGCCAATTAGGATTTGTTCCAACATAATGAAGTCTGCTGTTGGCAAGATGTAATCTTGTATTGATCCCTGAGGCTTGGCAAAATAGGAACACAAATAAATGAATGAAATAGGCTATACAGTCTGTTTGGATTTTCACTTGATGTTTATTTCTGTAAGTGCTTATTTTTTTCTACATCTGCTTTCAGTTGTGCCTGCTTATGTCAAGTATTTTCTCTTATCTGTCAGCTTGGACTATTTTATTCCTCTTCATGAACCTGAAATGCAATTGAGATAGCATGCAATTATTAAAAACAGAAGTGTTGAGGGGTTTTAGTGTAAGTTCACATGTAAGTGACAAAAGCTTCATTAATGCTTCTGCTCCCTGGTATTAGCAGTTTGTATCTGAAATAGACTAGCAGCAATCTAGCCAACATTTGCCCTCTTATTCCAGCTAGCAATGCAGGTATAGATCCTTTCGATGGCAGAAGACTGCTACAACCCTTTTTCAATAGATGGTGGTGCTCTGAATGACACACACTCCCCAGAGTATCCAGCAAATGGGCACTGGTAGGAGTAGAAAGGTATTTCTAATGCTACAGGATTAAAGTAGTCTCTATAGTGCTCTTCTCTCCCCAAAGATGTCGTGATTTTTGGGACAGCAGTCTTCACCTGAATGTGTTTCCTGGAAGCTCCTGCAGTTGCTGCCACAAGACTCTTCTTGTGGAGCTGCCACCTCTGCATTCACCACTGAGCTCATCTTTTGGCAGTGCAATCTCTGCTACATTGCCAGAGCTGCAATCAGTGTTGGCAAATGGCATCTGACTGGTAAAAACAGGCATCCACTTTTCTGTGATTTCTGCATATTTGAGGCAGAAAGAGGGTACCATTAAGGTACAGGAAATAAACAGCAACCTTAACAGTATTTAAAGAAATAAATTATTGTTGTGGTGTACCTATTTCAATATTTATGTGATGCCATGGCTTTGTGAATCTTTAAATTAATCTATATTAGTGGGTTTTTTTTTGTTGTTGTTGTTTTGGGTTTTTTTTTTTTTGTAGGGGCAGAATAATTTAGAAAAATTGGTGGAAATTTTTTATCCTTAAAAGCTACAAATCTTTTGAGGTTCAGTTACAGTACCTCTTCCGTTGTATGTAAATATGTGAGAAACCAGGTATTCAGGTAGTTTTAATGTAGCTTTGCTGTAGATGGTGGAGCAACAGTCATTTATATCAGTCAAGGGTGGCTTCATTAGGCCAACACAAAAGCAGAAATTAAGAGTGTAAAGGGGTTTTCTCGCCTTTCTTAGCTTGGGAGCTATAAACTCCATAAAACTTATGTGATGCTAAGCATGGAAATTTGTTTCATTTGCAAATGAAATATATTTAGCAATGACCCAGCTCCTCTTTCTATCATTTCTAAAAGTAACAACTCCACTCTTATTTGCCCTGTTTGCCACAAGGCAAGCATATATAAGTTTGCTTTCAGTTCCAGACCAAGTTCTTAAGTGCCTTCTAGTTCCATCAACATTATTCTGCTACCATTTAGTTCAAGTGCAAAACACCACAAATATATTTCTGATCACTAATGACTTCCCAGCACCTAAATGACTAATCACCAATATTTTCTTTTCATCCAGCTCTTCAAATCAATACAAGTTCATTGAAAGAGCAGTGTTAAAATATCTGCTAATGTGGTAATACCCAGGCTATACTACATACATAGAAATCATCATCATCAGGAAGAGAAAAAGGTGGAGTCTTCTAATATCGCATGCAAAAAGAAACCCCAAAACCCAAAACAAATCCACCAAATCAGCAGTTCTGCTTCTGCTGCTGAGAATAGAGGTTAAATTGCATCAAAAATGCAGAGAATATATTTTGTCTAAATGTCAGATTCCTGTCCTACAGGTTACCTTAATATTAAAATAAAGGGCAGAGTGAAATAAAAAAAATGTAGAAACCCAAGAATTTATCCTAGTCTACACTACTTTTCAGAGATGTAGCAGATGGAGAGCATCCACTATTCTGCGTTAAACACATCTACCCCACACAGTATGACCATACCTTTTTCATGCCAATATCTCTTGACTTGCTCCTCAGTTTATTAACCTGAGATTCAGCTATTTCAGCCCTTTCTTCAGCATCATCCAGATCATGTTGTTGTTTTCTGTACTTCGAGAGGTACAGATTGGCTTGAGCTTCCTGGTGAGAAAAAAGAGTGCAGCTGATTTCCTCCTGTCCACATGAAACAAAGCTTTTAATTTCAAGTGGGATGGAAAGTGCTCAGCATGAGTAGGTAACAGCTGTATGGGCACTACTTGCCTCCTGCAGAACTGCGGCTGTTGTTGTTGTTTTACAGAGTTGATATTTCTAGTGGTATTTTCCATGTTAAGTGAACTGAGAGGCGCTCAACATATCTTCTGAGGGGCTAGGGGGAAAAAAGTCCTTCCTGTTCTTTCCCTTTCTCCCCTTCTCTTGCAAATTATACTGCAGTCTTAGGCTAAAATGGAATACTTTTTCTTAAATGTATTCAACACATATGCTATTTATTTTACTTTGTATATCATATAAATACAGTTTTATATGCAGGGCTTATGTAGATATGAAAAGAAATATTTATGGACACAAAATGTATATTTGTACTAGAAGTTTCTACGGATAAAACATTGTGGGGTTAGAACAATACATGTCTCAAAGGTAAAAAGGCTGAAATAGTTACTTACAGCTTCCTCTGCTTGGTGCTTGTAACTCTTAACTTTTAATTGTAGCTTGTCAATCAGATCTTGCATCCTGGCAAGATTCTTCTTATCTTCTTCTGACTGTACCAAAAGACCATTAATTGGGTTGATAGAGTAAAAGGCTTAAATCACACATCTCCCACAATACAATAATTAGGGATGCAATACCTATTTTAGAAACTTACAGCTCAAAGCAAAACTAGTGTACACATGAGAAAAACATGTGTACACATCATTGAAATTTCTACATCATCACATCATCATTGAAGATGTGTGTAAGTGTGGAGGGTGAAGACTGAGAGTACCCTTCCCATGTATAAATGTGTAAATATAAATGTATATAAAGAAAGATATTTATGTGTACACACTTTCACAGGTGTGCAGATACACAGGCAGAGATCCTTGCTCAGGGGTGAGGAGCACGCTTGTCATTATAAAGAGTGTCATTATATATTGAAGCAGATACGGGTGAGCCTAGAACTATGTAATTTGCATAATTTGAAGTTCGATTCGCAGACATTCCTGGTAAAAAAAAAAGCCTAGTTTAAGCTGTCATGCTCCATAAGCAGCGGGACCAGCTAATTCTGCCTGCACACTGTATTTGAAGAAAACAAACCTTCAGCTTCTGCAAGTCAAAGTAAAACAACAGGTAGGAGGCCAAATAATCTCCTAAGGCAGATGGATGGGTTTATCTTCTTAATGCTGTTCAAAGAAAAAAGATAAGTGCTCTGTGCTGCAGGCCTTTTTTGAAGGGCAGGCAGCAGGAGCAGCTATTAGCAAACCTGCAGGAGGCTCAAGACTACACCCTGCTGCTCAATAATAGGTGACACAGCCCTGGGACTCCGCACTACACTGAGCAGGGCATTAGAGTCACCCGAGTCCTGGCTCCTTTTAGCAACAGCAGCACAGCTGAGAGGGAGCTGGGCCCCTTCTCCCCTTGCATTGTAAATAGTCATTGGAGCCTGTTCCATATTAATACTGTGCTAAAAATGTCCAAATCCCAGCAACAGAGGCTTTCTAACATTAGTTACAGCAAATCAGGCAAGAGGATGATGATCACTGGCACAGGTTGCTCAGAGAAGCTGTGGATGCTCCATCCCTGGAAGTGTTCAAGGCCGAGTTGTATCGGGCTCTGAGCAGCTTGGTCTAGTGGAAGGTGTCCCTGCCCATGGCAGGGGGGCTGGAATGAGATGATGTCCAAGGTCCTTTCCAATCCAAAGCATTCTGTGATGGAAGCCCTAGGCAGATGTTCCTCCTGTGCCTAAAGCTTCCTGCAATCTGAAAGCTCTGACTAAGGCCATCCTTCATCCTTCACTGTAATGCTGAGGCTATTTACAACATTTCTTGCCAGTGAAATGGTGGCTACTGGTGGTTACTGCATACCTGGTAACTCAGCTCCTTTATGCGTCTCTCAAACTTGCGGGCTCCTTTTTGGGCATCCGAATTGCGACGGAGTTCAGTCTCAAGTTCATTCTCCAGCTCACGAACCTGCAAAAAAGGAAAAACCCCTGCCATTATGCTACATATCTGTAAAGCAGCAGATAATCTGGTTCACAGTTCCGGAAACACTGACTTGCTAGGTATCTCCATAGAGTCAAATTTCAGGAAGAGAGAAAAATATCACCTTTCCACTCTGTTTTTTCATAGAACTATTCCAGCTGCACTGTCAGTTAGAGGCACAGACATGTGCAAAGGCCAAAAACTTAAGCAAGCATTAGGAGAGGCTTTTGCTGATTTTAGGTGCTGGGGTTTTAATTCTTTTTAATCAAAGGCTTTGGTGATCTGCTGGTCAGCAGCTTGTATAATTCTTGTATTCTTGTATAATGAAGAGAAAGCATGCCTCCAAGAACTGCTCACCTGCATTTTGTGAAACAGAGGAAAGTGTCCATACTATGCCTTCTCAGCCTCTGTGAACTTATCGGGCAGCACTAGGCTACCAATCTGGTGCCAATTCTGTAAGCAGGAGGCAGTGGTCTGCTGTTGGATCACACACTTACCCTGGATTCCAGTTTTTGGATCTGCTTCTTGCCACCTTTCAGAGCTATTTGTTCTGCTTCATCCAGTCGCTTCTGGAGGTCTTTAATGGTTTGCTCCATGTTCTTCTTCATTCTCTCTAAATGAGCACTAGTATCCTGCTCCTTTTTGAGCTCTTCAGCCATCATTGCTGCCTGAAAAACAATCACATTTTACAGGAAGTCCTGTATGCTGTCGGATTATGTTTCAGAATAAATGGTGGAAGACCAGTCCTGAACCATCCCTTATTTGGATAATTCATCATGGCCAAAGCTGCACTGAATACCTTCTGGGTGCATATCTTGCCTGGACAGAGAAAATGGAAAAACCTTGGAGGCCTTTTTCCCCCTCTCTGTTCTAATGCTTTTATTTAAGATTCCACCTCTCCCTTTTCCTTGTTTTCTTTATACCTGTGCTATACCAGTAGGGTTCTCATTTACAGTGCCTACAAAGTAAGCCTGCAACATTCACTACACTACAGTATCCTTAGACGCTGTGGTATGAAAAGAAGTGAGCGAGGAACCAGCCTACTTACATCTGTGATTGCTTTCTTGGCTTTTTCTTCTGCATTCCGGCACTCCTGGAGTGATTCTTCCACTTCATTCTGCATCTGGGAAATGTCACCCTCCAGCTTCTTCTTTTGGTTGATCAGGCTTGTGTTCTTTTATTAAGTTTTCCCCAAATGAATAGTGGAAAAGGAAGAAAAGTGATGATTAGAGACAATTCCTCTGAATACCATAGCTCACCAAGGCTTCCTGATTTTGCCGCTTCTGGATTACTCACAGCAATATTTGGGAATGGAGACCCAGGTATGTGGTAAGGTATGACTAGCATAGGTAGCTACAGACTGAAGAAATATTAAAAATGCTCTCAAAGCTGTAAATATTCGGATTTTGATTCAGATAAAATGAGCTGAAATAAAAGGCTATTCATTTTGGTAAATTAATGACCCTTAATCAGCCAGTGAGTGATTAAAATAATGTCACCAATGGGCTGGAGAGAACCGTGCAAAACTTTGCCACCCTTTAGCACATTTTCATTTCTTTGTGACTATTATTGGGTGAAGAGAAGCTTTGGGTTTTAGTAAAAATGCTGTCAAATCAGGACATGCCCCTCCATGGCACCCTAGAAATGGCAGTGTCCACCTGGACAACACCCAAAGGCTGATCTCAATCAGAGACCTCTCAATGGATCTTTGCAGGCACAGAGAGCACTTTGCTGCAGGTGGGTTCCTGTGGTTTCCTGCCCTGCATCATCTCCCTATCATAAGAGCCCAGCCCTGTGGCTTTCACTGTTGAGTAACATCATAAAAGCAGCACCTGCGTTGTTCTCCAGAGAAATGCCTCACTGTCCAGGGCATGGCCTAACTAAAACAGGAAACCAGTTTTACAGCAGGAAAGAATGAAAGAAATCAAATTTACTCTTTTAATTTTCCATCAGTGTTTTTTTCTGGAAGCTGTTTAAAGCAGTTGGATGAATCATCAGTTCCAGCTAACTTGGAATCAGGTGGCACATCTTCTGAGTGACTTAACTCCTCTGCCCCATTTTCCCTCTGGAGGGATGCCAGGGTGTGTCTGATTTATGATGACCACGGACAAACAGTGTCAGTGATCAACAGAGAAGGCTCAGGTTAACCAGTGAGGGAGAGGGCACAGAAGAAGCCAACCTGACTGTGAAGCAGGTTCACACGTTCAGTGGCTTCCAGCAGCTCGTGCTCTGCCAGCTTCCTTGCCCTTTCAGTCTGGTCCAGCAAAGCCCTCAGCTCATCCAGCTCTGACTGGAGAAGATTGTTCCTCCTGTCAGAGACCGCCAGCTGCTCCTTCAGATCTTCATTCACATGTCCTGAGTCATCCAGCTGCACCTGAAGTTCCTAAAATAAAGCAACACAACCCCATTTCAAGCCTCTGTCCTTACATCAGAGAAACGCAGACTGCAGTGGCTACCTGGGACCAACCTCAAAAATTTCAGTGCTTTTTTATTTATTATATTTTTATTTTATTTCCAAACTGTAACCTGAATAGCTCTTGTGGTATGTGGTGCAACAGAGGAAAATATCTGTGTGCTGAAATCTCTCAGAGCTGTTGATTCTGGGAGAGGAGACAACAGATGAGGTGCCTTGGCAAGAAACATTTCTTTTTTTTTAAGCTATTACAAATGTTGATGCAAACAGCAAAGCTGAATATAAACACACTCCCTGTACTTCAGACAACTCACTTGCTCTCTGCTTCTTTTAAAAGCCTTGCAAGCTCACAAGAAAATCACAGGTTTTCAGTTCCTCTTGCTGTAACTTTGAGCCCCTGGAAGAGGCTGCAGCCAGCAAGGGTTTTATGACTGGATCTCATCCAGCTTGTATGCAAGTCTGAGAAGAAATCCACATTTCAGTATTCTCTTACACCAAACATGATCACCAAGGCTTTCCCTTTACACTGTTGGGAGTAGCTTCCCTCTTAACTACCATCACTACTGCTGGTTTGGTATGTGCTAAGGAAATCCAGCCCGTGAGTACTGCTGGGTGCTTGGGGGACACCAGTACCTTTATTTGTGTCTGCAAGACACGTGCTGACTTGGTTGCTTCTGCAGCATGCCTGTTGGCATGGCTGAGCTGGATTTCCATCTCATTGAGGTCCCCTTCCATCTTCTTCTTAAGCCGGATGGCCTCGTTTCTGCTGCGGGCTTCAGAATCCAGTGTGGACTGCAGTGAATCTATGGCACGTTGCTGGTTTCTCCTGGAAAGGATGTGAAGGGTGAACAGAATGATTTTCCTCTTTGTGCAGGGACATTGAAGCATTTGCAGCAGCACTTCATTTTCTGAAAATGTCTCCCTTCCAGAAATAGTGTATTACTGACTGACATAGGGAGGACACATAGGTAGCATACATAGTTTCCAGTGCCTCACTGCTGTCTAACTGGCTGGTGTGCTTTACACCCTCAGCTAACTCCTGATCTGTAAGTGCCTCTAGCATCATTCTTCTGTGTTTCTTTTGGCAGTACTGGAGCAAGGAGTGCTCTCAGAGCTCTTGTAAACACAAGCAAGTATGGATTTGAACCCGACAAGAAGCACTTCCAGCCTAACAGTCACTTAGTAAAATATTTACTGAATAATTTCCTGGAATTATTTACATCTCAGCCTTTTGCTGAAGGCATTAGTGATGGGGATTAATCTAACTGAAGGTAGGTTGCTACATTCTAAGCTCTAGGTGCTCTTTATAGTAAATGGTATATGTAAGCTACAATTTATTGTGTCTTAAAATAGACGTTGAAAAAACTTTTCTTGTATGAATTATAATGGGAATGATTCATTAATACAAATCTGTATTACATCTAAATTTAGAAGTGATTAAACCCACCCAGTTGACAGCCTGGTCCCCCTGGGAAAGGCTGCTTAATATCAATTTAAAGACAAAACAGATACAAACAGTCTAATTTTCTTGATTCTGTAACAGAAGTTTTGCTTTCTTACAACCAGAAAGTAACGCAAAGCACAGACCGTGACACACATGGAAACATTTATTTCACTGCTGGCCAAGTTCTGCTGGAAGTGTAGGAGTTCAAGGAAATCACCAAGTCAACGAGAAAAAAATTGAGGGCTTTATTGCTTCAGCATGCTACTGAACTGTGCCCTAGATTCCCAGCAAACATAGAATGTCTGCTGAACACTCATTGTGAAGCTGAAGCAGAAAGCACAGATTAGCACAGCTTGTCCTGAGATCTCTGCAATCTAGATATCTGCAGGACACCAGAAGGTGAAAGGGACAGAATATTCTTGGTTTTGAAGCAATTAACATATCAATCCCTCTGGGTATGCTGGCCAGGGTGGGCCTTGGACTTCCCCTTCCCTACCATTTAGCCTATCAAACGACCACTGACATGAATCTTGAATTGATGACATTACAATAATTCAAGGCCAAAGTTTTCTGAATAACTGCATGGACACATAGGCTAGCATGGCCTCCTCTTAAGGGTGTAACTTTTTAGACTTGTTTTTTGCTGGGTGGGAGGGGAGAGACAAAAGACACCATCCTCCTCTCACCTAATGCTTTGCATTTTTCCTATTTATCCTCTTACCTGCAAGTTCCTCTCTTGTTCCATTCACACTTTCTTCATTTCTGCAGTTCTCACTGCTCACCCAAATGGTGTACACATAACAACAAGCTCCTCACATCCTCCCACATTCAGTGTAGCTGTAATTCCGTAAGTTAACTAAATGCCTTCAGATAACATAAGTTTGAACACCACTGAGGCAAGAACTGCTGATTTTGCCTGGGGGTCCCCTTGGGAGGCAGCCATCCCACACAGGATTAGGGGATGGCAGCTTTCTAGACCTACTTGCCTCCATGCTGTCAACATATAGAGTTTGTGGCCCTGGTCTGCTGTGAATTGACTATGCCAGCCAGTTCTTTTACAGCTGCAGTGTATTATGCATGATGGGTTTAATTGTACACATCAGAGACTGATCTGACAGGAATATTTGAACTGAGCAAGGGAAATGTGGCAGGGCTACCCTTTGGCAAATATTCAGAGCTGTCTTGGTTTCTAATACGGACAGTATGTGCCATAATGACGTGCAGTGCATCTAACTGGCTTGGGTCTTGAGAATAGTTCCAGTCTTTTCAGACTTTTCCCTTAAGAAACATGCTGCTTCCTGCACAGTACCTTATATTGTCCATTTCTTCCTCCTTTTCTGTCAGTTTCCTTTCAAACTCTGCTTTAACCTGAGAAAGTTCAAGCTGAAAACGAAGGGTCTTACTTTCTTCATGCTCCAGAGCTCCCTGAAATAGAAAACACCAAGAGCTTGCAAACCAGGAATTGATTTTTTCCCCAAACTACAAATAGCTGCACAAACATGATGCCTTCACACTTACTGTTTCCTCCTTCCATCTCTCTCACTAGGCAAGGACACAAGTAGCTTACATGGCAAAACAACACATTTATTTTGTCTTCTAATGCAACCTGACAGCTGAAAAACCAAGCAGCAAGCTCCTCAGAGGACAAATTGTCAAACAGTCCACAGCTCACAAAAAAATGCCCAAACAACACACCAACACCTTCAGCCCTGCCTGCATGGTTTTGACATCAACAGATGTTCGCTGCTCAACACCTCTGTACAGACACACTCCAGAAATGCACAGGCTTCTAAGGAACAGGGATAAGCTAAAACAAGATTGTTGTTGGGAGATTGAAAGGGGCCACACATCCATCCCCTCCCACTCACAAAAATCTCTCCACAAAGTGTTAGAAACGTCACAATTGCATGACCTTATTAGGCAAGATGACTTCAAGGAAAGAAATAACAGCCATCAGCTCTGTATGACAAAATACAAAAACTCACTGTCCATTCTTTCCAACTAACATGAAGACAAAGTCTGTGAAACAGGGGTGATTTGTCACTACCTCTTTATTCCCACATTTCTCTCATACACAGAAGTGAAGAACTAACCCGACAAGAACCCATAAAGAAAAAACAAGGCTTCTGACTTTTAGGTCTTGCATAAGCCAGGCTCAGTGTCATTCTGTCTCCTTGCTGCTCTCACTGAACAGGAATGAAAGCACAGAACTGAACATCATATTTTGGGAGGTGGTCTGTGAAGGATGGAACTGCACAAGCTTGGCTATGCTTCCCGTGAGAGAATGAGGAAACAATGAGGATTGTGAAAACAAAACTGTACAAAATCCCTGCTGATCACCAGCGAACATGCAGCAGGTCAGTCAAATATACACATCATGACCAGGAGCCACAACATATTAATGGGAACAGCATGTGGAAATTCTTTGTCATCAGAGGCCCAAATTCACAAGAAAGGGAGAAAATCTGCATTAACCCATTTCTTTTGCATTTAGAGTAACATACATCACCACTTTAGTTAGTTCCTAATACCACTGAGTTTTAAAAAGCCATTCCACACAGTCCAGGAAAGTAAACTGTGCCCCTTAGATCCCTCAAAAACTGATGTGTTCTTCCTAGCAAGGGAAGTTTTTTGACACAGTACATAATCATTCTCCACATCTCAGAGTTGTGGAAGGAAGACATGCTCTTTCCTCTGCTCTGATTATGACACCTATTTGTCTGGCTGTGAAAACCTTGCAATATATAAAGCATCCTACAACAGAGAAAAGAAATTGCACAGTGTCGAAGTTATTAACAGATTCCTTTTGCTGGGTGACCTTTGGTTTAGCAGACATTATTTAGGTGCAATTCAAAAGAAATGCAGCCTTCACTAAAAATCCCTTGCTATGAGATGGGATGCTTCTGCCAGCACCATGTACATACACCCCTTCTTAGCCTTGTAATGCACCTCACTTCCAAAAAAATCTCTCTGCTGAGCCCTTTAAGTGAATAACAAGGATTTCCAGTTGGATTGTTCCGTATTGGTTTGTTTCTGGAAACTGGAATGAGGCAATCCTCTTGAGTATGTGCCTACTTGGCACTGTAGAAATTAAAGCAGTGAGCCCAAATGTCTTTACCAAATTCCTACAGGACTGTTTTCATTTGTCTTTTGAGACTAGTGCATTTTCTAGAGCAGGCTGCAGTATCCAACAAAATATCTGAGACCTTATAAAAGAGAAAGTCATCAGGAAGCTTGTTTTCTCATTCTCATAAACAGGAAATGGGGAATTTGCTGTTGGAAACTAGATGGTAGAAATATCTGATAAAAGATGGTAAGACCACAACTTTCAGCATTTCTATTTTTTGAAAGACTGAAATGTTCTATATCAAAGTGACCAAGGACTGAATTTTGAGACAGTGGGCAGAAGATTTCTGAGCTTCTTGAAAATGAAGAACAAGCCAAATACCAAACCAACCAACCAGAGGAGGGCAACAAGGCTAGTGAAGGGTCTAGAAAATGTGTCTTATGAGGAACAGCTGAGGGAGTTGGGTTTGTTTAGTCAAAAGAGAAGATTCAAGGGGACTTCATCACTCTCTACAATTCCCTGGAAGGAGGTTGTAGTGAGATGGGAGTCAGTCTGTTCTGCCTACAGTGAGAGGACTAGAGGAAATGGCATAAAGCTCAGAGAGGGGAGATGCAGATTAGATATTAAAGAAAAAAAAAGTCACTGTATTTCACTGTTCAGGCCTTGGAATAGGCTGTCCAAGGAGGTGGTACAGTCCCCATACCTTGAGGTATTCAAGGAACAACCAGATCTGGTGCTGGACAATGTGGTTTAGTGGTTTAGGGGTTTCAGGGGTAGTGCAGGGTGGATGGTTGGACTGGATGTCTCAAAGATCTCTTCCAACCTTGATAATTCCATGATTTTAACAAAAACCCAAAGGCTACAAGGCACCTCCTTGCAAAAGACCTCCAGTGATGATCATAGGGCTGACATCTCCGAAAGTCACTAGTCACTCTTGAAGACACTGGCTAGCAAGGCTGGAGGAGCTGGGTGCAGAGATGTTGCACATGCTAGAAATCAACACATTGGCTGTTTTCTTGAGAAGATGAAAAGGATGGAAAATCCTGATAAAGACACCCTCTTCCTTTTCCCTTGAGCTTTCTTTCCTTACCTCTGCTTCTTCCAGAGCCAGCTGAACTTCAGACTTCTCTTGCTCAACTTGCTTCTTGATTTTTTCTATTTCATGGAGGCTCTTGTTTCCTTCACTAATCTGATTGGTCAGATCAGAAATCTCCTCTGAAACAAAAGAGGATGGATGCATTTAGCAAACGGAGTTTGGAACATCTTGCAACTCATGGAGTGTGAATAGAGGACCCATGTCTCAAACTGCTACCTCAAGGGCTCTTCTGTACAAGAGCCCTGCCTTACAGCAGGATTTTTTACCTGAACAACTTGAAGGCACAGCTTTTCTTGTGAATGCTTTTTGAAGTGGCTATAATGATTTTGTTTTTATCTGATCTGCAAGCTGGGAACACCATGCTCTGCTGTTTAGGCTTCATCCACTGCACCTCTATCATCTTTCTTGTTCCTCCCTTGAGACTGCCTCTTCTGCCACTGAGTTTCACTGACAGGGGGGCAAAGGAAAGCCTTCTCTGCTCTGGCCATACCAGTCTCTGTGTTTAAAACATTCACTGGCAGCATCAGTGTCTCAAACAACATCACAAAGCTCATCTCAGGATGAAACAGGTTTATCCACAGCTCCTGCCAGGCACCTGCAACCCTCCAGCCATCTGCTGACGTGGCTTTTGCACTGGCTTCAGGACCTGAATGAAGCCTACCTTGGAGGTTCTTGTTTTCCCTTTTCAAAGTCTCCAGGTGGTCCAGTGTCTCCTCATAGGCATTCTTCAGCTTGAAGAGCTCAGTGCTGAGGCCGCGGGCCTCCTTCTGGGAGGCCTCCAGCTCTGCCTGTGACTCCTCATACTTCTGCTTCCAGTCATTGATGATCTTGTCAAAACCACGCTGCTTCTTGTCTAGCGAGGCCGCTGCTGAGTTGGCCTTCTCCAGGTCAATCATCATGTCTTCCAGCTCATTCTGCAGCCTGTGCTTTGTCTTTTCCAGAGAAGAGCACTTGGCATTGGCTGCCTCGATTGCTTCCTCAGCTTCTTGCAGGCGAGCGGCGAGCTTCTTCCTACCAGGTGGGAAGACACAGTGAAATGACCAAGTGTCACTGCTACCGTGTTATCCAGAAAAACTGACATCAAAGCAATAACTCAGTAAATCAGTTCTGAAAGGGAAAACAGGGTGAGGGTGAGGATGATGATGGGGCAAGGGGAAGAGGAACAGAGAGGGAAGTTGATGCTCTAGAGAGAAGGGGCTATGATGGGAAAAAAACAGCTTAAATTATGAATACTGGTATGTAGCAAAACATTTTGTGTGTGTGTCTGTGAATATTTGAAATTGAACTTCTGAACTCTCAACCACCAGCTAGTTACTTACTAGCTGTAACCAATATGGGCTGGTTGTAAGTTTTTTATAAGACCTGCTCTAAATGACAGTGTCATTTTCCTACAATTAAGAGATATGAGACCAGCACCAGTTAGGAGGCTGGTCATGCCCTGGGATTTTGTTCATAGACTTTTTAGATTGGGAAAACAGGGAGTCTGGCAAGAAGAGGTGTTGAAAAGAAAGGATGGCCTAGAAAGAGGATCATGGAGATAATAGATGAAGAAAATATGCTGAAAGTGTGGTAAGATCCAGCAGATCAAAGATGTGCAGAGGCAGAAGTTGGAGATGTTCAGAGACCTTGCCCAGCAACCTGAGCCTGGTAACTGGGAGCAGCTGTATGGTGTGAGCCAACATGACTTTCTGCCCTATTTTCCCAGGGCAGCCATCATCTCCCAGTGGGAAAGGGACATCAAGACAAAGGAAACATAGTATTGGGCCAGGGCAAAGTAAGAGAGTGTGACGTAACTAAGTAGGACTATCTAATTTTGTTAGTTCTCAAATAAACCCCAGTATCCACAGCCACTACTCCAGAGACAAGTGCTCAGCAGAAACATTGACCTGCCCAAGCAACATGAAGAACAGAAGGACAGCTCCAAATTACAGCATTGAATAAGAGGGACTTTCCAACCAGGAAAGTTTCCAACCCTATTTCTTTAGCACAGAACAGGACCTGGTGAGCATGGTCCTGCCAGTCAAGGGCACACTGAAGTCCTCATAACTCACTTGGCATCTTCCAGCTCCTCAGTTCTCTGAATGGCATCAGTCTCATACTTTGTTCTCCACTGTGCCACTTCTGCATTTCCCTTGGAGAGAGCCCGCTGCAGCTCTGCCTTGGCTTCCTGCTCCTCCTCATACTGCTCCCGCAAGAGATCACAGTCGTGCCTGGCTGCTTGCAGGGCATGCGCCAGAGCATTTTTGGACTGCAGGGATAGAAAGGTCACAACATTGCAAGGTTACCTACAGCAAAACCAAACCAAACAGCCTCTACAAATTCAAATGGAGGCTTAAGCTTCTTTTTTCCTTTTTGCCTCTGGCTGTGACAGTCCAGGTCAAGTGAGGTGAAAATTGTTTGAAGTAATCCCTAACTGGTGACATGAGGAGGAAGATATCAAGACTGAGGATAATTTAACAACTTCAGAGAAACAACCCAAACTTTTAAGATGTAAGATCTGAGATTTTGGTTATCCTACTAAGTAAGTTTTATTTAGCATTTATGTATGTCAATGATTTTCCCAAATTTTTCTCTTGTGACTTGCCTCAGTCAGGGGCAGGAACTTAGTACAATTAGTAGGAATCATTGTCACTCCTATGTCTCATTTCAGGCTTTATCTAGGCTACAATTGAACATGAACACTTTTCGCCATTCCATGTCAAGGAATGGGACACAGTTAAAGCATTACCTTGGTTTCCTCTTCTAGCTGTCTTTTAAGTTCTTCAATCTGTTGTGTAAAGGATGTTTTTCCTCGGGACAGCTGACTTATCAGTGACTCCTTCTCTTCAAGTTGTCTAGTAAACTCACCTGCCATAAGATTTGACAAAGAGCAAGATGCTGAAGTGACAAAGTTGCAGTCAAAAATCATAGTCCCACCTGTCCAATTCTGCTGAGGAAAAGAACTCACAGCAATTGTGATTGACCTGTTGTGAAGCTTCTTCCAAAGTTATAACCATCAGATATTTCACCAGGACAGTTTTTCTTAGTTTTTCTTTATTTTTTCTTTTTTTGGGTGGGTTTAGTGACTTGAGTTTTCTTGTTTGGTCGGTTGGGGTTTTTCTGCACTGGCAATAGCTTGGTGCATTAATTTTACTTCAGTTTGTGGATCAGACTAGACTCATGCTTACTTTCATGGGCAGTTCTAGCTGGTTTTGCTTTTTTTCACTATTTTATATTGCTTTTCCACAGACTTCTTTTCAGAGGGCTGCAGAGCACCCTGAGAACCTCACAATGACCAGTATACAGAACACATTAACACATAAGGAAAACTTCATTGGGCACAGGAAGTTTCACTGCAGGGTGAAAACCAGTCTTACAGGAGACACAGAACTTACAACAAACAGGAAATGAAAAATATGTCTTTGAAAATACACAGAACAGTGATGTCTGATAAGGATGCAGAAATTTAATAATACTGCTCTGGCCAGAAAGATAGCAAGAAGTTAGATATGTGCTATTTAGAGGATATGTGAACATCTTCTAGTAGGCAATGCTCGGGGTCAAGCTGAGGAAGATGGGATTCACACAGGCCCAACTCCTTTTTAGGTCTAGCGTTTCTAGACGCACATATCTTGTTCCTGAAACAATAGGTACCTAGGCAGCCTGGCACATCCTGGGTTCTGAGCTGGCACATCCAGTTTGGCTCCTGATATCACTGTATGCTGATTAACGTGGGTATAGGTTTGTTTTAAAAGCCAGTCCAAGGTAAGGTTTTCCCACTAAGGTTATAAGAATACTGAAGATAGAAATGTCAAAAGACACAAAGCTACTGCTCCATTCAGCAATCCCAACCCTGCCACATGCCGAGCAGATACCACTGCAGAACACATCTCACTGATACAGTGCAGACGTGCCCCTGATAAATTCCTGGGAAACAGTCTATCTGGGCCAAACATGCACATACCATTCTCACTCTGGAGTTTAGTCTTCTGAGTAGTGAGGTCATTCATGAGGCGGGTCATTTCCTCCAGTTTTGTTTTTGTCTCATTCAGATGGTCTTCGTATGTGCGACAAAGCTTCTCTGCATTGGCCTAATGGAAATCAGGAGAAAAGACAAAGAAAGTTGTAGTTTCCAGGCAAACATTTGGAAGCTGTAGCCTTCAAAATGTATCCTTTTTTCTGTGTGTTTGTCTTTCAGAGGAATGGCAGATAGCAAAGACACAAATATCACAGTAGTAGAGCAGGGAAGAGCAGCCCCATGTCTATGATCCCAGGCTGTGGGACTCCCCATCAGACCATATTCCCCGTTTGTTTTCCCTGAATTGTGTTCTGAATGTAAGCACCAGTGTAAAAAGGCTCTGCAAGAACTTCAGCAGCAGTCATGTGCCCATGAAGTTCAGGCATAGCCGCCTCATAATTGCTAGATGGGAAAATCACCTCCAATGAAAATTGCTGTACATCAGTACATCAGTAATCTGCTTTAATTGCCATTTATCATAAATTGGGTTTGATGACAGCTTTCTAACTCTGAGAATACTGACATTTCTTTTCCTCACTTGCACTGAAAGAAATCTATTTTGAGTGCTCTGAAAGCTACTGAGCTTATCTACGCAGGAAACAAAATCCACAATTCAGTTGCAGGAAGTGAAAATACACAGTGTGATCATGCAAGCCTTTGCTTTGCACTCTGTGCTAACATGGATCAAAACTGTGAACCAAGGGCAGGATCTGAAAAGAGTTTGCTTAGGGTGAGAGATATCCTGACTCGGATGGCATCACTCCAGTTGTCACCAGCCTGGAGGAGCCGAATTTATGTGACATGGTTTTGTGCCCTGACATACATGGATAAACAATATGCCTGGGACTGAGGATGTGCTGTGCGTTTCAGACAGGCCAGCTTAGCTGCTGTCCCATCTCTAGGGAAGAAGGGTTGTTCCACCAACTGGGTAAGGGAGACATGGTGTAAGACACCACCTTCTAAAACACTTCAGCCATACCAGGTGTCCTGGGAAACCTTCAGACCAGCCTTAGCTACCCATGACTTTTGGGGGCTTTGGGAAGCTGCAGGACCCTTACTTTTCCCTTGACCATCTGCTCCATGTTGGATGACAGATCATCCACTTCCATCTTCAGCTCGCTTTTCTCCTTCTCCAGTTTCTGCTTGACCCTCTGCAGGTTGTCCAGCTGCTCCCCCATCTCGGCCACGCTGTCTGCATGCTTCTTCCTCAGCGCAGCAGCCGTGGCCTCGTAGTGCAGTGTGGCCTCCTCCAGGTCCCGCCGCAGCTTCAGGAACTCTGCCTCGCGTTTCTTGTTCATCTCCAGCTGGGCAGCTGTGGCTCCTCCAGCCTCCTCAAGCCGCTCACTCAGTTCCTCCAGCTCTCGGGCCAAATCTGATCTCTGCTTTTCCACCTTGGCTCGAGCAGCTCTTTCTGCTTCCAACTCCTCTTCTAGTTCTTCTATACGAGCCTGCCAGAGAAACATGAACACTTTTGTGTCAGTCTTCCCATTTTAAGACTGTGAAGCACCTTACAAACTGTTAAACCCTCTGCCAGCCCACGTTTTACCTCACTGGCAGAAGCTCAGCAGTTAAAGGACTTGCCCATTTGTGCCAGTAAATCAGATCCTGAGCTACAGCAATGATGATGAATCACATCATGCTTGCAGGAGATTGATCTGCAAGTTCTAGTCCAAGACATATAGGTCCAGTGCAGTGGCCTTATGTTCATATGTTTGACACTCAGCTGAAGTACATGTGAGGAGTTACACGCTAGTAGGAGTAACCAACAAATTCTCATTTTAAGACCTCCATGACTGCAACAATTTCTATCTAGGAGTGTCAAGACAGGGTTTCAGTATAGCAGTGTGTAGAACTGCCTGGATAACAAATATTTATTGGAAGCAGTCTTTTTTATTAAAAGATTATTTTCACCAATCTGCACTTTACATCCAAGTTACACAAATATTGTTTATTAACAAAAAAAGGTGGAGCTGTTATTTTTGGGTCCAGACATGTTTGGACTGTGCTGAATTTCCTTGGCCTTTTAATTGCTGTTGAAAACTTCCTATGTGTTTTAACCTTTTCTCTAAATTTCAAATCCATGCTTATCACTTTTGAACACCTCTCCAGCAACTACCCTCACCTCCATGATTTGGAACAATATTATTTGCTTAAAACAAAACACCAGAACCTTTCTGCCTTGCCTGAAACCACTACCATTCTGTGGTCATCTGTCCTGCTACTGGGAGGAAACACTGTAGAGTGACCATCCTGAAGGAAAAAAGGACTCTGTCTGGGAAGCTATGGAGATGTACCACTTTGTGTCTCAAAGAGGAGCTGCAGCTAGCCATGAAAAGTTTCTGCAAGGTCTTTTGGTGAGGCACAAAGAGAAACTTGTTCTAAGATATACGATAAAAAAGCAAGCTGACCTGAAGCTCCTTGATCTTCTTCTGCAGCTGCATCACTATAGCTTGTTCATCTTCTATCTTGGAATTCAGCTGGCTCATTTCAAATTCTTTCCTGGCACAGAAAGGAAAATCCTACTGTGACAATTTGCCTTGAAACTTCAAGGTAGGATTTTGAAATTTTTAAAGAGTTTTTCAATAAAGCTTCTAAGATATGTAAAAATGAAAACAATTCTCACATATTGCAATTTGCATGAAAACACATTTTCCTCTGAGCAGCAGTTTCCAGTCAAGCCTCTGCATGCATTTGTGCAATTATATTTCTGGTTCTTTCTGTCACACAAAAACAATGCTATTTTCAGACTCAGTAGAAAAACATATTTAACAGAGTCAGTCTCCGAACAATACCACCAAAGCTAGTTAGAATGAACAACTTTAGAGAATTTCTTCAACCTTCTCCTCTAAGCAATGAAAAACATTAGCAAGTTTCTGGGTTGCTTTTTTTAATGTAGGAAAGTTTAATGAATTCTAATGTTTCAGGTATCTTGTGCACAGGAGTGATTTTGCCTCCCTCCTTGGCTACGCATTTTCATAATGGAATTTTCTTTCAGCCATCATCAGAGCAGGATGACACACCTGAAGGCTATTAAATGACACTGTAACTGTGCTGCTTTATTTGGTACGACAGAATCAACTTACTTTTTCAGCTTTTCTTCCATCTGCAGCTTATCATTCTCCAAGTCCATGACACTCTCTTGGGTCAGCTTCAAATCCCCCTCCAGTTTGCGTTTTGCCCTTTCTAGATCCATCCTCACTTTCTTCTCTTGTTCCAGCGATCCCTCGAGCTTTAGGAGCA
Source organism: Hylia prasina (assembly GCA_013397195.1). Classification (NCBI taxonomy): domain Eukaryota; kingdom Metazoa; phylum Chordata; class Aves; order Passeriformes; family Sylviidae; genus Hylia; species Hylia prasina. The sequence continues at coordinate 130,846 of VYXD01004248.1, read as the reverse complement.
AAGTCAGTTAATAAATATATTGAACACAGATGGTTTACAACAGTCAGATGTACACTGTGCCCTTTTTTGTGCTGAGTTCTAGTGAGCTGTGAAGCAGAAGCACTTAAGCACAAGCATCCTAGTTTACAGGGTTTGTTTTCTAGCAGCCAGTGGGCATATGGGCTAAAGAAACCAAACAAAAGGGTTAGTCCATGCTTTACATTTGTGCAAGCATTACAGTTCTCTTAGCAGCAAAGTTCTGTTTGACTTCATGCCAGTTACACTGCTAGTGCAAGTTGGGAGGATTCTCCCTTGTCACAGCAATCCTTTGAAAGGCTGAACATAGATCAATTTTTGTGGTGTTCCTGTAATTATACCTTTTACAGACAGTACAAGGAGTACATTTCTAAAAGGAGAGGAATATATTTCAAAGTTTTGCAACCTTTCAGTCTCATGAAAGGTCCACTGTAAGTGGTGGTCCAACAAGCCTTGTGAAACATAAAGGAAGAGCCAGCTTACATCATCCACTTGCTGTTCCAGTTTCACTTTAGCTTTGCTCAGTGTGTTGACCTTGTCCTCTTCTGCTTGTAGGTCATCCAGAACTTGCTGATGAGATTCCTGCAAAGACTTTTTCTCCTTGGTAAGTTTGCTGATATTCTCGTCAAGTGTTGCCATTTCTTCTGTCAGATTTTTGACCTGTGTGAGAAAGGAAGATGTGTTTGTAAGACTTTGAAGGAAGGGATTATTATAATATGTCTCAAATGACTGTCTGGTCTGAACTTGTAAGCAGAAAAACAAAGGAAAGAAAGGTATCTCTCCCCTCCCAGCACCTCATGGCTTTTTGAGTAAAATTGCCATCAAGGGAGTGAATGTCTGCCAGTTTTTGGTGTGGGGATAGTACATTATTTCAAACATATTAAATTCTTTTCAGAGTCACTCTCATTGTGATGGACTCCAGTTTCTGATTCTCTCTGGGAGGAGTAGGAGATGAGCTTTTTACATTTACAGGCTTTAAAGAGGAGAGCTGGAGGAATTCATGGTTACAGCAGAAGACTGTTTACTTAAAAATGTCCCAAATAGGAATAATTCTTTAGCTGAAGTGCAGTAAGACTCACTTGAAAAAAAAAAAAAAAGGGAAACATAGGCTCAGAGGTAACAATTTTTACCTCATAAGGTCAAATTACTGTATCTACTGACCCTTCCATGTGGCCTGTGCAACAAATAGTGTAAAACCACCAGAAGACCCATAGCACTTGTCGTAAAGGTAATCCATGCCCAGCCTTTTTTGAATGCATGGTGAAGTTCTGAATGTACCTTGTTTTCAGTAGCATGTTTCTCTTTCTCTACTTTTGCAAGTGTTATTTCAAGATCATCAATATCCTTCTTGAGCTCAGAGCACTCATCTTCCAATTTTCTCTTCTTAGAAGTCAGCTCGGAATTCATCTCTTCCTCATCCTCAACCCTCTCTGTCAGTTCTTTGACTTTGGCTTCCAGCTGAATCTTGGATTTAATCAACAAGTCACAACGTTCCTCAGCATCTGCCAGAGTGTCTTGCTCCTGGTGTGGCACAAGGAAGAGGACAGAAATGACTGCCTGGCGTTTTTTCTCCCTTGCTTGTCCCCTAGCCTGGAACTGGTCAGGGAAGCCTGATACAAAGCAATAAAGCAGCGTGAGGAAAATTTCCTACTCTTGATTTCAGAAGACAAGTAATTAACAGAGCAGGATGAGATAATGGTGAGCATGAGTAGTCACATACAAGACTACTTACATGTGTTACTGCCATGGACATTGCCTTGAACAGCATCTGTTAAGATTTGCATTGTTAGCCCACCTGGTTATATGCTAAAATGTGAGAACTTTTATCCACTCTGAATTTTGGCAAGGCTCTGACAAGACCAACAGCTTATTTTTATTAAATTCCACAAACACTCTAGTCTGTAAACCTCTGAGTTTCAAGGAATATCTAATAAGTATTTAAATCTATGTGTCTACTCACAGCTTGGAGCTGGAGAAGCAAATCATTTTTTTCCTGAACTAAAGAGACTTGCTTTTCCTCAAGCTCCTTTCTCCGGGCTTCAGATTTTTCAAGGGCCTCCTTCAGTTTCAAGAACTCTTCTTTCATATTAGCCATCTCCTTTTCAGTTTCTGCAGTCTTCAGAAGAGGCTTGATCTTGAAGAAAAGCTTCATCCAAGGCCAGTTCTTGACAGCCATAAAAGCACGGATGTTCCACTGAATTACAAGAAGGGCGTCCCTGATTTAAGAGAAAACAAACAAAATTCCCTAAATCTTAGCCTGAATTGAAAAAGTGAGGTTTTTTTTTCTTTTTCATTCTCAGTTCAGTTTCATAGTTTTTTCTGAGCAGTATTAGGAACCTGTACTAATTTCCAAGAGACACAAGAAACTTCCTCCAGATCTCTTTATTTTCGGGGACACAAAAGATTTCCAAATCTAATTTTCACCAAAACTGCAGGCAACTAATATAGAGTCGCTATTATTTTTATCAGACAAACACTTAAAGATTTAAATTAAGGTTATCCATATAGCCTTAGGGACTGTAATTAATGGCTCTATTCAGCTTATAATTAAATGGTAACTACTATTATCTGCTAAGATTTAAGGGGGTGCCTTCTTACCTGCGCTCTACTATCTTCTGAAACTCAATCCGCATCAATCTGCCACGCGCTCTTGCCTGGATCATCGTTAAGATTTTTGCTAGTCTCTCATCCCTCATTTCTTCTAGATGGCCCAAGAGACCAGCCTTGAAGAACACCTGGTACATGCACAGATGTTAGTTCACCACATGCAGAAGGATTTATATCAGAGCTACAATGACCTTGCTGAAATGATTCACATTGGTATTCCTATTGACACATTATAAACTAGGAGAGTATAGAGGGCCAAATACTACTTGCATAAGGGACTTCACTGTACAGTTCCAGAATTGTTTTAAAACTGGTTTTTATCTCTCCAGTTTTAAATAGGCCAAACTATTTTATAGCCACAGTACCTTTCAGCAGGGTTCCACGTAGGTCAGCTGAACCACAACTCCTGACTCCCAGAAATCCTAATGGGATCATGTGAGAATTGCACATGGCCTCATTTCAAAAGACGCAGCTGATCTTGTGGTCCATCTATGTTTGAATGTACCTATATTATACTAAATAAACTATTGTTTTACTGGGGGGCATGGAGCATTAGCTGTTGCTGTGTCTGCTTGTAGAGTTGGTCTGATAAAAGCTTTGTGGGCACTTGAGCTAGAGAATTAAATTTCTTCTAGCATGGCTTAGAGCCTGCTATCACTTTGCTGCTATTTTGCTGCTATTTTGCTGTTTTCTTGTGTTATTAAATCTCCATTAAACACCACCACCAGAAATTGCAGTGTCCTATTCTGCAAATTAAATACCAGATCTATCACTTTTCTCTTTACATAAGCAATGACAGTCTCTTATGGTTACCTTGGTGTGTCCAAAACGATATTGGGTATGGTCAACATCTAAAGATGCCATCAGTTTTTCGGCAGCTTTTCTGCTATCCACAAACTTATCCTCTGGGATTGCTCCTGGATTCAGGATGCGGTATCTGTTAATAACAAATGAAAAATGTGTAAAATCAGCTCAGATTCTGCTTTAGTTTTTTTTCCCTCTTCCCCCAAAATCCTAAAAAAAAAAACCAACAACAAACCAAAACACCCAAGGTAATCACCTGCTCTGTATGCACAAAGACACAAGGAAGAGCAGAATTCTGCCTCCCATGTCAGGCAAACTGAATGGAAGATAAATTTGAATGGAACAGGAAACAATGATAACTCTGCATTACCTTTGTTTGAAGTCAGCATAAAGCACCCTGTTTGGAAAACCCTTCCGACAAATGCGGATTCCTTCCAGGACACCATTACAGCGGAGCTGATGCAAGACAAGGAATGCATCCATTTCTCCTGCAGGGGAGAAAAAAGGCTAAATTAAAAGGAGTTTTCTCCACAGAGCTTCATCCTCATTTCCCCAAGGAAATTGGGAAATGTGAGATGTCATCTCCTGAGAGAGCAACATGATTGGATAAGGTAAAAAGCACAGACAGTATTTAAGTACAATCTGGTGACTCAGAAGTAATAGAATGACAGAGTTAAATATTCTAAAATTTTAAGACTATTGTCTTTTCATACCTGGAGTTTTTGATTCATTGGGGATAATGCATCGTACAAAGTGAGGGGCTGTAGATTTTAGGTTAGTCATCAGCTTATTTAAATTTTCCTAGAACAAACACATTAAAAAAGTGATTAGCTTTAGTGGTTTAGTGGAATTCCAATCACTATTTCTTTGATTTGCTGATAGATAATTTAAGAAGCTCATTTTTCTTAAAATTCTCCAACAAAATTATACACTTACCAAAATAATTAGAGAGAAATGTGTTCAAATAAACCAAAGTACGAATTAACATTATTATAGGATACCACATCAATTTTAGCAATGAAGATATGTGTTTTACTTACAACTCCAGAAACTCAAAACCCCACATGAACAGCAAGCAAGACTCAGCATCATTTGGTGGAGCATTTCTGTAAAGTCAGCTGCATTTTTGCCTAGTCATTTCACTCAGTGGGGAAGAGCTCACCTTTCCCACCTGTTCCTCATAAAAGCTGGGTTTCTGTCTCCTGGCCAAACACTTTCCCTTTATTGGTCTTAATCAGACATGTCCCAGGCAGACAGCAAGCTAGCTCAGAAGCAGCCAACCATTCAGTGATCACCAGGCTCTGGGGAAAGTGTTTTGGTAAGATACAAGTCTCCATTTCCTGTGACTTCCCTTTGTGGGGAGTATCTCCAAACAAGATAAAATCACATGACTAGAGAGTAACAACCCGCTTCCCAACCTGAGGTTTACCTACATTACAGCTTCCTCAATGTTACCCATAGAAATGGTAGCAAAAAAATGGTAAATAGCCCCATTTTTCCTCAGGCACGATCCTAGTGACAGCTTCCACCAGGAGCACATGCCGGTCCCAGAAGAAGGGAATAACTGAGGAAACAAGAGGCTTTATGCCACTTCATTCAATGCCTTTTGTTCTCCATGACTGCTTTAACCCTAGGATACAATTACAGGCTGTAATCAGATAGGGACTAGCAAATTGTAATCAGTTCCTGTTCCAAAGCCAAGCATGAAGTTGTAAGCAACAAATGAAATGATATAGGTTGTTGGCACCATTTTGTGATACTTTCTCAAACACAGCAAAAAGAAGAATTTCTTGACTGCTCCAAGATGACGAAATGGAGCAGCCCCTGGCATGCAGTTTTAATAGCAGTGTATTTCCTTAACCAAGGTAAATAACCCTGTCCACAAGTCAAATTTCAATGTTGGATTTCAATTTTTTCCTGTCCATTACAGTCCTTAACATTCTTCTTCAATACGTTGTCTTAACTCAAACTGCCAGGTGTGGAGAGGTAACAAACCTTGTGCAATGAGGACACTGTTTGGAAAGAAGCACCTTTCTTGCGTTTCTTTTCTCCACCCTGGTCACCTAAGGAGGAAAAAAGAAGCATAAACCAATCTGTATCTCAGTAAGGGGTGCAGGTAGAGTGTGGAAAACAGACCATTTTAATAGTGCTGCTCCATTTGACTAAAAGGCTCTGATTGTTCAAATTTTATACAAGACATTCTGAAAATCACATGTGACACATCACACATTTGCAGCTCTCTGTCCATAGTTAGGAATTTTGTCAAAAACAAAAAGACACTGTATACTTTCTGGATTGCATTTGCATTTCAGATCTATACTGCATCATTTCTTATGCAGAAAAGCCCATAAATATGAACATGGCAGAAAAATAGCTTTTAACAAAAGTAATTTTTAGTTCATTAGAAGCTCCATAGAGTGAGATGATGTAGAAAAAGAAAAACTTAAAGAAAAATAATGCTTACAGAAAATTTATACTGCACACTGTACTGTATAGAAACTGATTCTCTGCTATGCAGGCACTGAACTTGTGCAAGTAAGATTTGTCTAGAATAGAGGGAAATAAATATTTGTCATTTTAGATATAGTAACTTGCATCCCCTGAGTTTTGCTTAAAGCTTTGGAGTCAAAATCACTCAGATCCTCCCAAGGAACGCTAGTTTCTGACAAGACCTTTACAATGTTTCACAGGTTCCTGACATGACCCCAAAATGTACAGCAGTTGCTGCAGCTTTCTAAGCAGTGGGCCATTAGATCATTCCGGCAGATCTGTCATCATGTCACCTGTCAACATAAAAGGAGAAGTGAAGAGTGCAATGTCCTTGATGTAATTATCCACAGCCTTTCCCCCTTCAGAAGGTGACACTTTTGAGACTGGAAAAGGGTAATCTGGACAGGCTGTTCCTGACACCAGAGAAAAGCAAGGTAGTATTCGGACAGACGGGAATATCCACAGGGAAATAGGCAGTTAGTAACTTGTAAGGATTTGCTCATGGCAGGATGTTTGCTATTTACATTCAGCTTCATCTCATTCCCATTACGAAGTCTTCAGCCTGCTTGCTTCCTAAGAAAGTGTCATGTGATTAATGACAAGAGCATCTCTGGAAATGAGGTTTCTAATAAACAGGCTGTAAGTGATTGCAACTTCAGGACATAAGAGCTACATCTTTGTAATGAATACCAGTTATTTACTTAAGATCAATTTTCTGAATGTTTGCTACTTGTCTTCTCACAAATAAAAGAGTTCTTTGTAAAGGATAGAGATTAAATATGTCCTCAGATACACATTATTACATTATACATTAGTACAGTGTACATTGTCAAATAAAAAAGCAGCAGCAAGCAAAAAGGGAGACATACTTGCAGAACCTTCTACTGTGGCCAATGTGGCATGCTGTTCCAGTACCTTCAATGTGTACTTGCCACTAATCCAATAAAATATTCCAAAACTCTCTCTTAAACTTGATATTTCTTATTTATTTTAGGGGGTCCAGCAAGGAGTACTACAGCATGAGAAACATGTGAGCTGTCCTTTTTTGTTGGCTTTTATGTACACAGTCTTTTGTGCAACACTTGGCTGCGTATCTGAACACTTGCATGCTCGAACTCCCACTGGGTTGTTCACAACACAGCTTTCCTTGCCACAGTTGCTCAGAGGTACTATACAGTCAGCCTAGCTGAGTTAATGGTCTCCTTCCTATAACTGGCAAACTCTTACAGCTGCTGTGCACATCTAAATAATTAGTCACTGCCTCATCTAGCATTGAGGCAATTGCAGTTGTGAGAATTGCTTAGTTTCGGAAATTCATTCTCAGGCACACATCCCAAAACCCAAAGAAAGCCCATGTGAGCTGGTTCTGCTTACCACTGTCAGCACCAATGTAGCTTTCAAACAAGCTTGCCAAGAGTTTGTTGGATGATTTCTGGAAAATGCCGACTACAGTTTCATTAAGCGGGTCCTTGTTCTTCTCAAGCCACCCAATGATGTTGTAGGGGACCTACAGCAAGGCATTGAAAACAAGCCAGAGGTTGCAAATGTTCCCCTTCAGAGCAGCCAGGAATTCTTTGCAGTTCGGCTTGAAGCCAATGACTTTTTGTGAAGAGCTGTGTTCAGAGCAGTACCAGCTGCCCTGGTTTTCCTCACTTCCCCTCCAGTTCTCTGCTTCCTAATTCCAAACCCCTCTTCCTAATAATTAGCTTGTGAATCCCACACACCCCTTTCAAACTATCTGGTCCCTACATCTTCTCATGGACTCCATGCGGTTATCTGTGGAGATACCATGTGGCATTGGTGTCCCAGGAACCCTATTAGAAAGTGCTGAAGTATAAATCACACAAGTAGTAATTTAACTTCAAAATAGCATGCTACACTGGAATAATTAGGGTTTTCTAGTAGAATCTTAATGATAATAAACTAACTCCAGGACTTTGCCACAACTCTGTTTAGTGGGAAAATATGTTCCATTATCAGTACCACAAGGGAATAGAAATTCTAATTTTCTTTGCTGAATGCATTAACAACTACAGATAAGTACCAAGATCAGCATTATTTCTTTTAATAATTGCAAAATTAGCTTAATGCTCAATTATAATTTGAAATTAACAGCATCAGGTAAATTCCTCCTCTGCTGTGCTGGGGCTTCTTATCAATTGTAGTTTGATTAAAAAATTCCTGTGACCCTCTCAAATTCTTTCTGGCTATCTGGTCTGAAAACAAAACTTCAAAACTGGACAAGTTTTGGCTCGGGTATCACAGTACTGGATTATATTCTCGTTCACCTCAGCACCAGAGAACCTGTAAACTGAACCACGACATCAAAGCTAACCACACTTCCTTTTGCTTTTTGACACACTGGTCCTAAAATGAGTAAAAAGTGATATATATATATATATGTATATACATATATATATATATATATATTTTTTTTTTAACCATCCCTTGAGTTAAAGCAGAAATTAGTTCATTTTTCCAGGAAACTGAAGTGAAAGTTAGATGCTGCTGCTGTTTAATTACTAGTCTTACTCAGATTGGAGAAAAAGTGATAAAGGCAAAGCAAGGCATACTTTCAGCACAAGTACTATTAGCCCTCCTCTGTTTATTTCATTCTATTTGTGCATCTAAGGAGCAGATGTCCTGGAGTATGGTGGCATCTTACTCTGCTGCAACACTTGTGGAGAGAGAGTAGATACTTAATTTTACTCCTCACCTTTCCTTTCTTCCCCTTTCATCCTTCCCATTCTCCCTTGCTGTGTGCTACAGCCAAACCCCACATGGAAGACCTCTGATATAAAGTCTACCTGCCAGCAGAGGAACTTACTGCACCAGCATAATGAAGGAGTTCAAAGTGAGCTTCATATTTCCTTTTCTTATCAGGCCTGGGCTTCTGTAAGTTGGGTGACTTGCCAAGATGGTTGTCGTAGAGTTTGGATTTGAATGTCATATCTGTAGCTTTTGGGAACATGCACTCCTCTTCAAGGATAGACAGGATTCCCAGTGGCTGTGGATTTAAGAGCATCGTTGTTGGGAAATGTTTAAGCTACCTGCTTTCAGTGGCTATGCAGCCTGTAAGTTTTATCTGATCGAATTTTAAGCCCACAAAATTTCTTCTCAACCTGAGGAGGAAGTCTGACTTTTCTGTTATAGTAACCACCCCATTGCCTCTTCAGTATGTTGCATTTGACTATTCAGTCTGTCACTTCTGCCTTAGGAGGGAGGCTTTATGATGGCTTCCAGAAAGAGTTTGATTTATCTTTCAGGGCAGCTGGACCAACTAGCATTTTATCATTCATGTCTCAGGAAGTGAGGAACAAATCTTGTAGCACTGGGCAGATTGGTTTTGAGGGATTAGGATCATGCACAGATATTATGCCCTTGGACAAGAAAGTGTTCAAATAGAAGACCAGTTAATAATCAGACTTTCTACTTCTGCTGTTATGAATTTCCTGCTAATGCAAGATGCGCAATTTTGTATTTCCTCACAGATCAGCAGGGTTAGATGCTGCGCCATAAAATATGGAAGAAAGAGAGATAAAAAGAGAGGTTGTACAGCAGGGGACAGCTGTCCCCACCAGGACCATATTATACTCCCAAAGAAGGGAAAAGGAAAGGCATAGCCCATGCTGGGGAAGTGGTGAGAGGCTTCTTTCCTTTTCAGGGTAAAAAGAGCACAAAGGACTTTGCACATCAGCATGTAATGTGAGAAAGGAGCCTCACGGGAAATGTACAGGGCACAAGACTGAAACATTGCATTTGCCCTGAAAAGCTGACGAGTTTGATGTTAAGTATATGTGGTACAGACTAAATGGAGGCACAGCAGGGACAGAAAAAGATAAAAGTGCAAACCAGGGAAGATGATACAGCCATACAAATTACCAGTTACAGCTTGTTGGCTGCTTTGGCTCTGTAAGGCAGAATTCCAAAGGTAAAGCTGAGTAGCCACTAATACTGATTTCTTTTGATTCTGTGTTGCAGGTAGGAAGGCAAGGAACTTGTCATGCTGTTTACCCCACTCTGTTCACTGGGCCATGAGGACACAGCCCATGAGGGAGCATCACAAAAAAACCAATTCAGTGACTACTCCTTGGCATGTACATACCTTCTCAATTAGATCAATGCAGGCCTGCAGGTCCATGCCAAAGTCAATGAATACCCAGTCAATGCCTTCCTTCTTATACTCTTCTTGCTCCAGGACAAACATGTGATGATTGAAAAACTGTTGCAGTTTCTCATTAGTGTAATTGATGCACAGCTGCTCAAAGCTGTTAAACTGTAGAAAGACATAAAAAAAGAAGCATTTGCATTGCAGTTAACTTGGTGGAACAGCAAGAAGGAAACTGTTTACGGCCCAAAGCATATCAGATGTTGTTCCCAGGAACTATTGGCATGTCCAGCCAACTGGTTTTTATATTTTTTCATGGAAAAAAACCAAAACAAAACATGTAAAATCATACACATTATTTGCCTTATGGCTTTCTCAGTACTTTGCCTTCTGTTCATTCAGAAAGAGAAACACCCAACCAAGAACTATCTCTTGGCATCTTTTATATCCTTCCACCAGTCGTCACACATTAATACTCACATCAAAGATTTCAAACCCAGCAATATCCAGGACTCCAATGAAGAACTGTCTTGGCAGCTTAGTGTCCAAGGTCTTGTTGATACGGACCACCAGCCATTTGAACATTCGGTCATACACTGCCTTAGATAAGGCCCCAACAGCATACAGAACCTAAAATACATGTTTTAGAATACTGCTGTATGAAACAAAATTCACTGTAGGACACAAAGATTTTGGTGCAATAGATTATTTCAATGTCTGTTTACAGTTTAAATGAAATTTTCAGTGGTTTGTATAATCACCAAGGCATAGTTAATACAACACAGTGTCTCCTATTATCTCTGCTGAATTTCCTTCAAATCACTGCTAAATATATGGATGTCTACTAACATGTATGTAAAGTGCTCGCAAAGTACATCTTGGGAAACAACTGGACAGCAAGTTCCAAATGTTTTAATCCATTATATTTCTGTGGAAGTAAGGTAGCAGAAACTCACAGGCCAGATGCCATCTATGATGTCTAGAGCTACTGCCAGAGCAGGTTGGAGGTTTATGTTCAAGTTGTAATTAATTGACATTTGCTTCTAATTTTTGAGGGATGCTATGGCATGAGCAGGCAATACAAAAAGTCTGTCTAAAGTCTCTTCTTTAGCCTGTGCATATCTGCATCATTAGGATACACCTCTCTCTAGCTGTTTTCAAGTTTCTGAGCCTGTACCACAGGCCATCTTCAAACAGCAACTTTTATTGTAACCAAAACACTGCAGCATCTTCAATATTGCTACAGCTGTAGCATAGCAACCCAAGGACTCTTTTTCCCTTAAATTAGGAGATAACTTTAAGTGGATATTGCCTTTAGCTGATTGAGGTCACACAGAGGTTAAAATTACATGAATAATGAATGAGTGATGAGTGAATAAATAATCCATGGCTCAAAACTTCTAGGTAACTAGTCTCATCCAGAATTAGCTATCAATAGCCATGTGGTTTTACTGCACCTGGTTTACTGGAGTGGCTGCTACTAACACATCAGAAAAACAATTCTATCTGAAGTAGTGCTGGCCAATACTCCTTTGTTAGTCTCCTCCCCAGTTTCCCTCAATTTCACCATGTATTTCACCAAGTTTCTCAAAATGAGAACAGGTAGTAGAGGCTCATGTTAATATTTCTAGCAGCTGTCTGTCTCTCTGAGATGTTACAGGCAAATCCTCAAGGCTTGAAGGACACATATCCAAATGTCCTGAAAGCATCTCCTTACCTGTTCAACACTTTGACCTTTGGTCACATATTCATTACCAACTTTCACCCTAGGGTGCAGCAAACCCTTAATCAAATCGGAGGAGTTGATTCCCATCAGGTAAGCAGCTTTGTCAGCACCTGGTCAGGAGAAACAAGGTTTCAATTGGCTTTAAACTTCCACATGGAAACTTGCCCAGCTAAAAAAAAAATATTAAGTACATTCACTTCAAAAGACAAATTGGATAAAGGCCTTGGTCTCTAGGTGATTTGTGTTAGGTATGCCTGTACACTCTCTTTTGGTAGGTCATCTGACTACTTTATACTCCATTTACTGCAAGAATCTCACTTACGAAGCTCTTCAAGTTTAGGGGAAAGAGCATATCGCCACACTAGTTACAGACAGTTTCAGGTGCAAGAGAAAATAAAAGAAGCAGGATGTAAAGTCATGAAAGAGAAAGATAAGGCAGCAGGATTTCACAAACATCATGTCCAAATGGTCTCAAAAATGGAATTCGATCATGTTAGTCTGACTCTCTCTGTTCATCTCCTGCTGAGTAAGGTTATCCATCACTGAATAAGCCTGTTACAAATACAGCACTCTTGGCTGATCAGGAGCTACAGTGTGCAAGAACAAAGCAAACAGGCTGCTGCTTCCTCAGCACAGTGCCTGGTATATGCCCGACTTTTGAAGCTGAGAAGTAATTTTAGGTGTTATTCTTACTTTCAGTGCCATCAGCCTCTGCCTGCTCTTCTCGGGGTCTTTGCTTGAATTTCATATTCCCAAAGTGCATGATGGCACCGGTGAGCTTGTAGGAACCAGCTTTCTCATCAGGCACAAATCCCAAGATGTCCATGGCTTGCTGTGAAAAGGAAACACAGAGATGTTGTCACTTCCCTGCTCAACAGCAGTGGTGTTTGCAGCCCCACAATCTACCTTTGCATGATATTACTATCCTGCCAAGGTGTTATCACCCAAAGCAGCCACCTGAAGAGTCAGCAGTGGTAGGGGAGCCAGGGGAGAGCTCTCTTCACCTAGCATTTTATATATAAAAAATTATAAAAGGCAGACATTACATGGAGCATGGCCAGAAACAAAAGCGTAACAGTTTACCAAGCCTTGTGCTTCACGGTCTGAATGCCATTAAGACCCAATCTTGCTTTTGCTTTAGTCCAGTAATTTCAGGGACAGAATTTAGGCTCCTCCTAGCAGTCTTCCTCCCCTGGTCTAGGAAACCCAAAGTCAAATCCATACAGACTTACATCTGTTGCCAACAATTCTTCTCCATCGTCCAAGTTGTCCACTGTAACTACTCCTTGTGAGCAGAAGTGGTAGTCATATGGGTTGGTAGAGATCAGCAGCATGTCTATAAAAGAACTGCCAAGGTCAAAACTGCCATCCACTCAGGTTATCCTCAAAAATGGAGATGGAAAAATCAACTGTAACCTCCATTTATCTCTGCACTACTGAGTTGTTTTTTTTTATTTTAATAGCTGCAGGGCAGAAACCAGCCCTCTTATTCTGCTATGTTAGATGTAGATAAAGTGTGAATAAAAACAATATGAAAATACTGCATATTAACATCTACTGTGCATACAGATCTATTGAGCATGTATTGCAGTATATTGAGCTCATAATTTCCTGTATAGTCCTACTTTCTGCCTCGCATGCTTTTAGGATTTTAGGAAATCCCATCTAAATAGAGAGGAGAAAAAGATTTTAGTATGATCCAAGACCGGGAGTATGGGCATGGCTCCCCTTTTTTATAACAGACTCAGAGAATAGTGACTTCCAGCACCCTTTGCAGGAGACACTTTGTTTTTGATAAACACAAGTCAGAGTATGGCTTGGTCCATTGTTGTTTCTTCATATCAAAACCCCAAAATGCAGAGTTATTTTCTACAAAGTTAGCTGGCTCTAAAAGTACAGACAGAGTCCTGCTTCCTTAAATCAACTGAAAGTTTCACCCACATTCACCAGACCGAGGTTTGGTCTAGATTTCAATCTTTTATATGCAGGCACATATTCCTACATATCTAAATATGTATGTATGTAAATATATGGCTATCAATATATGTTTGTATGAAATCTTATTCTCTATAAGCCTGTCACTTTGCTATGTAGTCACTCTGATATATATTACTTTATCTATAGTTATGTTCATCCATACTTATTTATATTTATACTTATCCATATTTAGATATGGATGCGTTTATATACAAACACATACATTTCTTGTCTACAAAACACAAGCTCCTGCTGGTTTCAGCCTCTTCAAGAGCCTGCAGACATGTTCCTGCTGGCCAGAAAGGCGTCTGCTGTTGTGGAGCACACAGAGAGTTTATGAGAAACAGTGAATTTTCCCAGCACAGGGATTCTCACAGGAATCTCAGTGCAAAGCTTCCTTGAAATCTTTCCTGTAATTGTCATTAATTAGGCCACATAAAGCTTAGAAGGTTAAGGACTTGACCATGCACTGCCAGGAAAATAAAACTTCAAAAGAGATTATGATTGCTATGGCTTAGTGGGAGTTTAGAAGAGCAATAAATTGGCTCTCCAACATATTTCACAAAATGTGTTCCTTCAGAGCACAAACTGAAGTCAGCAAACCACGTCACTTAAATAACTAGTGAAGGTTTTATTCAAAGCATATCGGCCCCTCTCTGCCTGTATGTCTATGGGACCACACTGAGCCCGGGGAAACTTGAAAGGGATAATCACCACATAATCAGCAGCAGGCAGCTTTGAATATTCTCTCCTGCTACACAGCATGCTGGGATGACAATTTTGTCACTTGGGGCAGAAAGAGGAAACTAGCTTTTCTTCGTGGACCTATAAGCAAATCTTCTCATATGTGAAAATTTGGATAATTACAGTTTTACCACCACAAGTGCTTTGGAGGCATAGCATTTTCCAGATGTTTTAAGACCTTGGATTACACAAATTCAGTGTGACATTTTTTGCCATTATAGTGCTATGTTTTGAAAGTCCTGCCTGAGTCTTACTCCCATTAGATTAATCTGTAATATGATCAAAAGGATCTCTGCTGCTGCCACTGGAACAACAACTCTAAAAGATTGTATTTGACAGTGGAAGTTCAGTTTCATCAAGTGGAAGCATAAGGGCCTTTCTGCACATGAGTTGCCTCCTAACCCCTTATCCACTATCTATTCACTTTGAGGTTCTTAAAAGCTGTGGATCCACGTAATGCTTACCTAGTAACTCTGGTTTCTTTCCTGACAGGATTTGGTAGAAGATGTGATAGTCTCTTTCACCAGGTTGCTGGAAAATCACTCGGGATTTCTCCAATAAATCTAGTTGCATAAAGAAAAAAATCAATGAGAAAGGATCTCGCAGCTTTCTGATGAGCAATTGTATTTTTTAAAAGAAGATAGTATACTGCTTACAAATCTCAATATCAGCAGATGACAGCTTGCCTGTAGTTCCAAAATGGATTCGGATAAATTTACCCTAATTCACAGAGAAGAATATTCTAATTAGTGCACATAGTATACACAGAGGGAAACAAAGAATGCAGCTTGAAGGCAATCATTTGGCCCAAAGAATCAATTTACACAAACTCCTTGGCTTTGCACAGGCATATTTTCAATGAAAAATATCAAACAGTGATATTACTGTCTTCCAAGCCTAAATCTGTACATAGAGCTATGTAATCTGCTTGTGGAGAAAGGATAACAGTGTACTTATCTGCCAGGCTAAGATATGGCAAAGCACATGGCTTCCAGCTGCATGATGCAGGTTTACTGTAATGCAAGACTCAGAGCATTAAGCCTGCGCTTAAGACACACAGGGTCCTTTTTTGGCTTCTCCTCATTTGCAGTCCTAACTTACATGCACCTACTTATGTCAGAAGAGTGCTATGATTTTACACAGCTTTGCCCATTAAATTTACATATCCATCTCTCCCAATTCATAAAAAATTAGTCGTTTTCATTTAGTTTCTACAAACACACGAACTTTTAAGAAGAATTCATTTCCGTTCCAGTTGACAAGCTCCTTATACAACTGTGTAGCTTTACAGATGCTTACAACCTCTGGTTGCATCCTCTCAACCTCTTCCAATTTAATTTTTAACAGGATTTGTTAGGGAAGCATGGGCTCCAAACTCAGGCTTGTCATCCTCATTCCACTCCTTTTGGACCTCCCAGACAATGTCAACCAAACACAGCAGAGGCAGAGCTCCCAAGAGGATTGCACTGCTGCAAACATAATGGAGAGGGGGAGAGCCCCAAGGTGATGGCAGCACGGAGGGACAAGCAGGGACAGCTTCCTGAGCCAAAAAGGTAAACCTAATGGCTCAAAGGTAGGAGTGCTGCTGCAGGGCGGGTCTGCACAGGGGACGATGTGGAAGGGAACAGGGACTCTGGTGTATTTCTGACACTTACTGGCAAAGTATAGCTACTATAGGAAGGGGGAAGGACAGGCTAGTGGAAAAAGGGGTAGGAAAATAATGCAGAGGCAGTTCTGAGGAATTTCACTGCTGTTCAAAGGGCTTCCTAAAACTGGGCTTTGCTTGTCTTCTGTTCATTTTGAACAATTTAAACAGTTTAAACAAATATTCAAGCTTGATCTTTGTTTCTCTTCAGGTTTTCGTTAGATCCTACTATGTTATTTTTCCACTCTGTGGAAATCCAATGATTTTAGTGGGCAACATGCAATCTATGAAGGGATTATGACATAGATGTTATTAGCTGGCTGACGTTGAATCATTAGATTCTGCTGCAGACTTACGAAACGTGAGGAATTGTCGTTTCTCAGGGTTTTGGCATTTCCAAAAGCTTCCAGGGCTGGGTTTGCTTGAATGATTTGATCCTCCAAGGTTCCCTAGAAATCAAGGTTGAAATACTATTGAGAAACCCACAGGCCACGGACTCAGCCATGCATTCACTTATAGAGTGGGGCCTCTGTAGCAAAGTGATTTATTAAGCTTCACTCCAGGGGTGGCACAGTGTGAATGACAGACCAGTGAGACCATCAGTCAATTATGAGTGCTTAAAAGGCCTCAAACATTCCGCTGCTCCCTACTGTTTGGCTTTGTAGATTTCTATCTTGTGCCATCTGCATGAGAAAGAAATCACGAGTGAACTTCGAAGCATGTGGGGGCATCCCAGGAATGAGGAATGTGTGTAGGAGAGGGGCTACTGAGGACAGTGACAAGCACTAGAATGCATTTGATTTAAAAGCACTTGGAGCTTGTGACATTTGGGATTTTTGGAGATGAGAAAAGTTTTAACTGTTGCTCGCACAGGGTTCAGTTTGGGAAGTGAATGACTTTTCCTGCCAGGGCACCTGGGCTCGTTCGTCATTCACCTGGGAATCACACAAAGTGAGACGCTGAGGCTCATGGCACATCTGACAGAGCCCAACACCAATTCTTCGAGGCAAAAATAAAATAGCAAAGCTGATGACTTACCCCAGTTTTGGTAGCTGGCTGTTTACAAAATAGGAACACAATGGAGAGAAAAAAGAGAGAGAATGTGAATACTAACACAGAGAACAATACAAAACATAACAATTAGCAAGGCTAGCTGTCTTGTGGGCACCAACACACCAGGCAGTGCTTTTTGAAGCCTTCAAAAAGCATGTGTGGCTGTTACTTTGCATTCACCATACAACACAATGGTGCAAAAACAGATATTGCAGGTGGAAGATGCTTCATGTAGTTTATCAGGCCAGGTTGCATTTCATTGTCATTATCATCACCCTTTTTTCCCCCAGAATTATCCAAAAGTTCAAGTGAGGCAAAATCCTATTGCCTAGAACTTGTCTGCATTTACGCTCTTTTATTCTTGCCACACAGCAGCAGTCTCTTTTCTCTGTTCACTTAGTTGGTGTTTTGGTCTATCATATCTGGATCTCCAGAGGAAAACCAGGTAGATTTCTGCAGTGGAAGTTCAAACAATAAGCTTGGGGTAGGAGCACCATTGTTGTATGAGCACAGCAGGTTTTGGACATGACGATGAGCACCAGCCTCATTGCATGTAGGAAGCTGGCTCTGGACAACTCAACCATTTGTTAAGAAAGCCTTACAGACCTCAGCAGAATGTGTTATTAGAGTTTGATGATGTGAGTTCTGAGCACAGACTTGAAGCATGGCTGAAATTTTGGCCTTATAAATACAGTTCATAGGAAACAGTTAATTCACCACAAAAGAGCACTGAACCCTTCAAGTGCAATGAAGCTCACAGCAAATAAGCTCATAGCAATGCAAGATAAAAAGCAGCATGTATATTGACAGCATTCACTGTAGCCTTAGAGAGCACTTATAAGCAGAATAGCACTTATCCAAACAGAAACACAGAAAAGCTGATTGAAAAAATATCTTTTGTCAAAATAATCCTTTTTTTGTGGACAAAAAAGCTTTCAATGGAACAGACATTTTGATGAGAAGTTACAATCCTAGTCTCTTTGAATACTATTTTCCATTTGAAAAAAATTAAAATTACTTATTCTTTACAATCTCCCCATCTTTTGATCAGTTTTAACACAATCATGATGATATTTAGCACACACAAAAATGAAACTCCTGGGGAAAAAAAAAAAAGTGGCAGCAACAAGCATCTGTCCAGAACCAGAGGTGGTGTTTCTGCTCCATCTGGAGTGTGGTAAATTCACGTCTGCCTTTCTCCCTCCAGAACAGCATGCTCTCAGTACTGTAGACTCATGAGGTTAGTTGTGCACAAGTGAGAAACCTTGAACTGAGTCAGCCACCCAGCAGAACTTACATTCTTTTTACCAGTTTCACCTAGGGCTGCCACAGTGGCAAAGTACTGGATGACTCGTTTTGTGTTGACAGTCTTGCCAGCGCCGGATTCTCCGCTAGAGGAAAGGGAGAAGGAAACAAAAAACATTGCTCAAACAGCTGCAAGTCATCCTTTTAAACCCTGTCCAGCCAGCTCCTCCCCTCAAGGCTGTTCTCAAGACTCAGAGTCTGGTATCTGCAGCCTGTTGCTCAGCCATTTCCATGGAAATACATCAAATTGACTGAATGAAGAGGTGCAGTCCTATGACAGCAGTAACACGTTCTTCCTACAACTGAGCTCAGAAGCCCTGTACAAACCCAGGCTACACTGAGCTTAATTACAAACATCCAGACTATCTCTTGGGAGTATACACATATACAGCTAATGAGCTAGAAAAAGCAGAGGAAAGCTGAAGTAATTTGCCAGCATTACCCAAGAGCACATGCAACTTCGTAGAGACACCGAGGTCTCCATCCTTTCCTGCTTGCCAGTAAACGTCACACCTCCTCTTTTCTATCTGGGTCATTTCCCCCTCTTTTGATTCACCTACACAACACTCTGAAATATAACTTTCAGCAAGAGTAACCACACTGAACAGAAGGAGTCCTCTGTGTCCAAAGAGGACAGCCACAGCAAGGGTAATCCTGCAGCAAGCAGTTTTAATTGCCTGCTGAGTTATTTTCATGCCTATGTGGAATTTTCACCAGATGGGGGTCAGAAATGGGCCAGGCTCCATCAAACCTTTAGCTACTCCCTTCTCATGGAGGTCAAGTTAACTATCAGATGGCCAAATTGTCAGTTACTCTGTTCCAGGCAATCTAGCTGAGATTGAAAAAAACCCTTAAAATCTAGCTGAGATTTAAATGTTGTTTTTTATCAGGGTTTTTTCTTCAAAGTTTTTCACAGCAACAGAGTCTCAAATCAGTCAAAAAAGAACTTACGTGATCAGCATAGACTGATTCTCCCGATCTGTAGAGGGGAAAGAAACAAAAAAAAAGAGAGAGAAACTTAGTAGGGTGAACAAATAACTTATTATAATTGCAAATGAGTACCAGAATCAGTCATGCGAGGACAGGATAGGATCACATGAAGCAAAGACAGAAAGATAAAAACTGTTTTCATTTAGAGTGATTTCCAGAAGTGTGGGTTCCAGACCTGCCCTGAATCCTTCTCTGTATTTTGCTCAAATTGGTATTAAATATCTGTCAGTTGTACACATTCATCTGTGTCTGGGAAACTATAATAAAGAAAGTAATTTCCTGTTCTGAAAACATTTATTCTCAGAGTTTGTCTTTGCACATATCTGACCTTACTGCTCCTGCACTAGTAGACCAACCCAAGTAATTTTTCTCTTTTTTCACAGGCTGTTCCTTAAAATGGATGTGTGTTCCTCTTCAGCTGGCCATGCTGCTGGAACTAAGCAGCCTATTGTCCATGCCTAATTGCCTGATCAGAAACAAGCATTTATTAGAACACTCTGCAACCCTAACATATTATTAATGAAGTTCAGCAAACGCTAAATCATGTCGGCTTCCCAAGTCATTGAGCTTAAATTCCTATTTTCTTTTTATAATTCCAGTCATCGTGGCAGGCCACATATTGTGCAGCCTTATCTGATAAAAAGAGCATCTCTTTGAGCCACACACATATCCCCTCTGCCCGGTGCCCTCACAGCTAAGGCGCTTTTTCATTTTATTAAAACCAAGTGTCAGCACGATGTGTTCTTGCCAAGTCTCTTGGATTTATCCGGCGGCCCCGCAGGCCCGGGTGGGAGCACATCGCTGCTGCCCTCTGCTGAGAAACTCTTTTCTTCCCACTAACGCGAGGGTCAGGGCGAGGAAATTTCCCAGGGAAATCCGGAGTTGGCTGCCACAGGATTGGTGCTCCGGAGCCACGGCAGCCGCTGCGACAGGGCTCGCCTTCCCCGCGCTGTGAGCGCACACCTGCTCAGCGTCATGACACCTGCTCAGCGTCATGACGGGAGGTTTATTTTTGGGCTCGGGAAAGCACTGACAGACCTTTGGGACCTGGCCCCATTTCTGGTGCGGGCTGATGGATGCGCTCAGACCAGGCAGCTCAGTCTGTGCGCCTGACAGACGGCTACCGGGAGCGCCACAGGAGCGGGCAGGGCGGCTCAGAAACAACACAACTAAACGGATACACACACAAATAGAAAATGGTCACAGACTGCCAAGCCCCTGTAGCTTGTGGACTGTTTTCACGTTTGTTACGTGCTGCAGAAGCTCTCGCACGCTTCCCTGAAGCACAATCTCATCAGCCGGTGCGGGCAGGCAGTGGCACTTACTCCGCAGCATGTCGTGGTACGCGTTGTCAGCGATGGAGAAGATGTGGGGAGGAGCCTCCGAGCGCCGCTTGCCTTTGTACGCAGCAACAACCTCCGCTTTGTAGACTGGCAACCACTTGTAGGGGTTTATGGTTACACAGAATAAACCGGAGTATGTCTAGAGAGTAACACAAAGCCAGAGTGAAAAAAATTCACTCAAGCGGTAAGGCAAAAAGTCTCAGTTAAACAGGCAGAATGTGGCATTGCCAGCTGCTGATTTAAGTTTGAATTCTGACTTGGATTTCAGACTTTCTGAATTTTGGAAGCTACTGGTTTGCTAAATGACTTCCTAATTGCAATTCATACCAAAACTACAGATATTGAACAGTTTTCAAAAGGGGAAAAGTGGTTTTGAGGGGTCAACCTGAAATGGAAATATCCCCTTCAGTAGAACAAAGGAGCAGCAAATAGACTTGTGTCTGATTTTGTGCCTTGCTGCTCCATGGGTGTTGTTTCCTCTTGAAAACAGACATTGCAATGAAAAGTTACAGCTTCCCTGTTTGAACTCCATTTTTAGGGGGCGAAACAGCCTCCCATTACTAATTTTATGCAAGAACCTCAAGACAATTTCTGGAGGGCGTTCAAAGAGAAAACCACTTCATAGTGTTGCACCCCAAACTGTGGAGCCTTTTCCAGCTTTTGGAGATGCCAGTCTGGTAAAAATCTCTTTATAGTTGCTCTCTGGATGATATCCATCAGTTCTCTGGGGGCCTGGTCACTCTGAGGAAGAATGAGTTTTGAGCTGTGACCCCAGGCAATTAGTGTCAGCTGGTAACTTTTCAAGTACTTAGCCCAGCTTGGGGCAGTATCTTCAAAGAAACCCAGTTGTCATATGGGGGCAATCACTATAGGCACAGAGATTAATGAGCTCAATTAAGTTCTAAAAGTTTCAGGTGAAATCCAGGTCCCTTCCCCTAAATATAGCATTAGGACATGCTCCTGAATGGCCTTGGCATGAATCCTCAGTAGTGTTTTCTAGAAAGAAAAAGAATACACCCCTACCAGGAAATGGATTAAGGCAAGATGCCAGTTTAATTTTCTACCTATACTGATCTGCAAAGAAAGCTGTGCTTTAGGCCCTACATGTCCATACAGGGGTTGAGAAACACAGAAAATGTTTGACAGTCAGAATTTAAATGGGTAATGTTGGATTTGCTTTTCTGATTAATACCAAAAAACAGAGCAAGGATTGTCTGGAAAAATCAATGGACTCCTTTGATTGATTAAAAACACTATTGAATGCAGCTGAGTGCAAAAGAAATCCCCATGGCTGGCATTGATATGGATTAATATTAGAAGATGGAAAATAAACTGGGTTTCCCCAATACCTTGACTTAAAAAAAATGTGTCATTCCCCCTCTGTTTCCTAGGCAAGCAAGCAAAACTAAGGAGCCAGGCACCATCTTATTCATTTTTGTGTCTATATTCTGCCAGCTCCAAGCAGCATCTCTCTTGAGGTGAAGAGCAAGACCCTCACTTTTGTGACTTATCAGAGTTGTAAAACAGACAGGAAGAACACAGCATGTGAACACACTATGTCAGCACTTGAAAGGCAGGTTGCTAAATCTGCCCGTGCAGGGCCCCTTACATAGATCATCCAGTTGCTGTAGCGCTTCCTCAGGTTGTACAGCACAGACGCCTCATTCAGGTGGGTCAGCATAGACATGTCCTCGATCATGTCGAATTTGGGAGGGTTCATGGTCTGCACATCATCTTCTTTTATAGTCATGGTCTGCAAAGACAAACCAATACAGCAACACTGGAAGACACCGGGATTCTCTGTTGCTTCACACACCTTATGGAAGAAAACACATTTTTCCCCCAGCAGAGGGAAGTTCTCCTGGTCAATCCCTACCTATGTACACAATACTGTGTGTTTCCACAGGCATCAGAAGAATGGGGGAGGGCTGATATGATAAAAGTAAGAAGCATTATGCTATGGCTGCAAAAGAAGCCATGAAATTTGTCTAGGGCCTGGATTTTTAGCTCTGGGGACCAAACCAGAACTGGCTGGTTGCAAACCTCCAGTCCGCCCCCGGCTGTGCGGTGGCTGATGTCCACCCACCCATCACTGCATTGATGATTTTCCCTTGGTGGTTTTTCGTGTGTTATCCTATCCTGAGATGGCATCAGCTACTGAGGCTTCCCATTCACAGCCCATTTCATGAAACAAGCAACCGAGCTGAAACCAGGACAATTCTGTCCTGGCCTTGTTAGTGACAGATCACACAAAACCAGTTTTGTACCCTTCCATCTGTTGTCTGCACGGTCACTTTGCCTTCACTGGTTTCTGTAATTTCAGCTTCAATGTAAGCTTTCTTTTCATCAGGAACCCAACATTTCTTCTTCCCTGTGAAATTAAGAAGACTGAGGGTTCACAGCCTTGCATCAAACAGCAATGCCATGCCTAGCTGAGTGAGATTGCTGGATTACTTTTTCTGTAGAAGCAACACAAAACCTCTGGGACTGCAGCAGATTGGCAGTGCTGGGAAGCTGCGTGATGAAGCAGAAGGCGTAGGGCTCCCAAATGTCATCTTCCTTTGAAACTACTGTTCGGCTTCCTCTAGATCCTTCTAGCACAAGGTGTCAAAATACTTCACAAATGCTGGCTAAGCCCCAGCATCCATGGGAAATCCTTAATCATTATTACCAGTGTGCAGATGGAGAAACTGCAATCCGAGCCCAAATTAAGGCGTTTGCTAAAAAGTCACACAGAGAATTTCAAACTGCTCAGGGAAACCAGCCCATATTATTTGACTTCCACTATCAGGTTTAACCTTATTCCTTCACATTCTTCTGAGATTTGTGTTGAAAAACACCAATATTAATAACTCACATTTAGTTATGTATATGCCTTTTTAGAGTTTGGAGCAGCTGCACAGGACTTTAGGTCTTTAGTTACAGCAACTGTTGTGAATAGTGAAAGGCCCCAGTTATTGATGTATTTACACTTACTACTAAACCTCAGGGCTCATAGAAACCCATTTAATGAAAAATAAATTATGAGAAACTAAAAGCTAACATCACATTATTATACAAGCTGCAAACCAAATAAGACATCTAGTCATGCCACAGAAACATCGGTGTCTATTGTTTTCCTCTAAAACTGACAGAGATGATTCCCATTTTAGCAGAGCAGTACCAATACACCTTGCTTCTAAATCTAGATAAACACTTGCTTGCCATAGATTATTTTTATTTTTTACTATCTGGGAGTTTTTAATAGCTTTGGAGAATAAAAGAAGCCAGTCTTAGTTGAACCAGCTACCTCTAACAGCAGCAGCACAGCAGTAACAATGGAGGCTTTGCATCCTGCTTTGCTCTGCATTTCTTTGACTCTATTTGTATCTAACCCTCACCCCTCTGAGCCAGCCCCTGGCAGCACAAAGGTTTGTGACTCTGCAACTCACCATCGAAGGCAACGGTCTGAGCCTTCATCAGCTCCTTCTCGCTCTTTCGGAGGTAGGGAGCTGCCTCCCCAAACTCTGACATATCGACCATCATCTTGGCAAGGGTTCAAGGTGGCACAGCTCACAGAGGAAAAAGAAAGGCAACCAGTCTACCAAAGAAAGAAGGGGGAAAAAACAAAACAATTGTCTATTTTGTGAACAATATCAGGCAATATAAAATGCTCAGCATAACATGGCAGGCGGCTGATCAAAGGGATGATTAATATTAAACATAAATGCCTAACACAGATTTGGGACTATACTGCACTTTTAGTTAAACCCTTCCTTGGCTCAGTTTATTAAAAGTCAGACACATCTTGAACGGTTCTTAACTTCAACCTTGGTCACAGTTATCTCCACAGAGGATTTTTTCTCTTTTTTGTGACACAAATGGTGCTTAAGAGCAGGAGGGCCCACTTGAAGCTGTGATTTTAAAAACCACTTAGCAGGGGCGTCTTCTGGCCCCTTTCAAAATTGCCTGGAGCACAGGGATGCTCTCCTGCAGGTCTCCCTGGTGCTGTGCCACTCAGCCGATTCAAGCACCATCTCAGGCAGGTGTTTTCTGGGAAACAAGGGGCAAGACTTGACTGCTGCAAAGCTGCAGAGATGTGTGCCCACACTCTCACTGCAGAACGTCAGCACTGGAGCTGGAAACAGCTCTGCTCCCTACACTTCTCTGATTCAGGAATTGGCACGCCAATAAAAACAGGACTAACACAGCTCCAGGTCCTGCGCTGGTGCAGCTTCCCAGGTGGCTGCTCCCTCTGCTTTTACCAGGCTTAGCACCCCCTGCAGCAGGGCATGGCTAAAGGCAGGCGTATCTGCAGAATTGGTGCAAGGGCTTCATATGTTTGCAGACTGCTTTGAGTTTATCAGCCCAGCTTAATATCTACACTTCTTTTCTCAAATGACAAGGGCACAGTGTTTATGAGACTTTTTTCATGAAAGAGAGGGCAGGGGACATGGGTCTCAGTGAGACTAATTTGCTGTGTTTGTACCATCAAGTAATTAGTTTGTTTTGTACACTCTAAAATGATCAAACAGATAAGTTGGAGTTTTTTTCTTTTGTTTAGGTTTGGGATTTTTTTACAGACACAGACATAAATACTTACACACACATAAACTACTCAGCATGTTGTCCAGAGAATGTCTAAAAGAAGTTCCACTGCTAAAAGGTGTACATACACAATTTTAGAATTTTGGGGTTTTGTTGTATTTTTTAAGCCAGGACACCATTTGACTACTGTTTAAAGCTGTATACGTGACCCTGAGGTTAATTTCTTCCCTTATTGTATTTACTGTGCAATATACAGGGCAGCTAGATAAGTTTTCAAGACCCCTATCAAGACAGACACTGTAGTCTTTCAAAATTTAATTAAATTTATTTTTAACAAAATCTTGCTAGAGATAAAAACTCCTCATCAACCAAGGCAGCTTTTTTTTCAACATGTTCCTCCTAGGGAAAGTAAAGCCCTAAAACAGCAGAGTTGCCAAAGCGTTACATCCAGCCTTCTCCCACTGCTGTAATAAAAGCTTGATACCTTCTGTCTTGTTGCTGTAGAGAAAAAAATTTCTTTCTCAGAACTAGCCTTAATTTTTTCTAGATTTTTATGTAATTTTTTTAAACCTTAATCTTTTTAAAGATTAAGCACCTACATAAGCACAACTATTGTCAATTATTTTAACATCATCTGAACTGACCAAAATTCTCAGCTGGAGACACAACTCAATGGCAGAGCCCCTCTCTCTCTCTAAGCGTGTCTCAGCTCTAGTGGAGTAATGAAATTGCATCAGTTCAGACATTTAAACAGAACAGTGTTAGAGCACATAAGTGTCATTTCACATTAAACATGCAAATGCCAGAGGGTCCACTCCAGTGTTAATCTCCAGGACCCAGGGCAGGTTCCCACAAATCCTAGAATACACTAAGTGCTCTGAATCACTTTTGTGCAACCTGGCTCCCTTTGCAGACCTCTTAGGGACAGTTCCTCAGCTGTCACCTCCTTATCTCTTCCTTTTTCCCCCTTATGTTCAGGGTGGACCATTACAGCAAGTATGTTATGGTGTAAAGCAGTATTCTGGCAGATGGGAGATAATCCCTTTTCCTTCAGCAGCCTGGCTGTTTAGAGTTACAGCAGAGGCTGGAGCCCAGGCAGCACAAACCTTGGGGTGCAGAGAACTCCATGAGGCAAATCCATCAGCAGATACAAGAAGTGGGAATTTTTGTTTTGTTATGGATGCAAGATTAGTTTTAAAATGCAGAACAGTCGGTAAAGACAAGGCTAAAGCTAAAGGTGTTCCCTTTCAGCCTGTTGTGGCTAACAACAAAAAGATCCAGCCCTTGTACATCAGCTGTGGGAGATCCTTGAAAATGCCTGCTCCCTTTGGAAAGCTGATACTGTTATACAAAGTGAAGTGGCATGCCCAGGACCAGCAGTTTGATGGTGCATCCAGACATGGAAAAAGGGACCTTGTCTGTCTTTACTGGGGCTGTTGGAAGTGACTGTAGTTCTAAGGGCAGGCAGGGATAATGCAATAGCAACTGCAGTGGCACCACCTGGCCTGGAAAGGGAGCCCAGTAATGCTCCAGGGGTTGTAACTCAGGCTGGATTAAAGAATGCCTCCCATCAACAAGCTGCTTAAAATTGCAAATTGCATAAGCCATCATCTCTTGCGTATGATAGAGAAGGCAAAAAGATGACTTGCAGGCACTGGCTAATCATTTCACTCAGATGCATAATTACAAGGGAGCTGACACTTCCCTAAGTGGTTATCCCACCTGGTTAAATGAATGCACTGATGTTAGAGAAGAAACATGTATTTGCTATTCCACCATTTGAGCAGCATCCTACAGTGATTACCACAGGCTAGATGTTTACTGATACTAGTGCTAAAACTTTAAGCCACTTGAAAACCTTAATCCTATCAAACCCACGGTACAGTGTTAGAGCACAGCACCCACAATTAAAAGTGAGAGAGGTTGGTACTCACCCTGCAGAGCAAACAGAAAGTGTCAAGACTCTGCCTGGTCCAGACTTTATATGCTCCTATCTCAAGGTCACTGCTGATAACTGTTTAAAGGCACCAGCAGTTTCCCCCATGCCTATATTTGTCCACTGGATCCCAGCTGAGGAGACAATGCCCAAGGAGGGGCCACGTGTGGCTGTGTCCCAATGAAGGGGGGCAGGAATGTCAGAGGGGAGTGGCACTCTCGATTCCAGCCACCCCTCACCACACCATTCTTGCTCCATGACTTCATGGAAGAAGCCTTTCCTCCTTCTGTGTTTTCACTAGGGCAAGCATTGCTTTTCCAAGTGCCTGAGAACTTAATTGCCGTGGGCTTGCAGGGGGGTATGTGTGTGTACATTAAGACCATTCAGACACTCTGGAATATGAAAATCAAAGCTTTTTGTACCAGGAATAAATGTTTATTAAGGAAATTTGGTTACATGAGCCAAATTCCCTTCAAGCAACAAGGCTAGGATGTGGGTTCTCACATCCCAGCCAAGGCCTTTAAATCCCTTTTTGGGCCCCAGGAGTTTTAAAGACAAGACTGTAGGCTCAGGTTTGGAATACACAGGTGCTCCCCAGTTTATGAACAAGGCAAGATAGGGAAGAAATCCAAGAATGTATTGATTCTGCCCAGAAAGTGAATCACAGATAAAGAATAAAGTAAGCATCAATTTTAGTAAGTCCTTTGCTTCAGGAAACTAATTTATGAGTCCCAATTTAGGCAATGTCTGGCCTTTTTATTGTAAACTCATTTTTTCCAGTGAAACAAGCACCATGAATAACTCAGGTCTCATTTCACTGCAACCCATAAATAACAAAACAACTGACACTGCCAGATTGATTTGCTTTTACAAGCATAGGTAGATATATAGGTTTCCTTTGGTTCTAGTATAAGCTGAATATAAAAGCAGAAAGGAAAATAAATACTGTGGATAATGCTTGTTGCCCACGAGGGAAGACAATATATTTGTGCTCTACAAAACTCAATTCCAAGGAAGCAAGGAGGGAGTTTATCCACAACCTCATTGAATTCCTAGATACCCACAGGAACAAGTGGCTTGGTTTGTGACCAGGCAAGAAGGAAAATGTCTGCATAGTGAATCTGCTATTTTTAAAGCTGTTACCCTGATGACTGGACAGGGACAGATTGTACAGACAAAGTTGGTTTGTAAGAAATGGGAATTTCTGGAAGCTCAAAGACAGGAGACTGATGTGGCAGCTCTGAGGATTTGAGCACTTTAGCAGCTTGGTATTTTTAGCATTTGGGGAATGCAACCAAGAGACAGAGAATCACTACTGCTGTGCTAAAGGCATGCTCACCTCCAGACAGACTGGAGAAGACAGTGCTCTGCTAGGGAGCAGAGACAGGGTTAAGAGCTAGGGATGAAGCTTCCCATCCTGGTCTGGATTCATCTGTGAAAGGAACCTGCACTCGAGCTGAACGCAAGCAGCTTGTTCTAGAGTTTGTCATATTCACACCAGAATTGCTGCCTAGCCTGCTGCTTTAGAGGTGTTTGGTGCCCTGCAGCACACATGTCTGTTGGTGTTGGATCTAAATCACCAACTTTTTCTTTATATCTGGCAAAAATGAAAAGAGGTGGTGATTTTGGCTGCTGAGGTGAACATTGAGTGGTTGTGTAAATTCAAGCAGATGCTCCTGATCACATAATTTGAAACAAGGTAAATCAGAAGTATCACCAAGATTTACAGACACTGTTAATCTGCTGCGAAGACTGAGAATATGATTATTTCAAGCCATGAGAATATAAAATGCTGATACTCTCTCCCTCTAGCTCCTCTCTCACACAGCCAGGAGCTTTACTTCTAAACACAAAACATTTACCACCAACATTGCTTAGAAGAAGCCATCCTCTTACAAAGACACTGTTATCACTTACATCTTTTCTGTTCTGCAAATATTCAGCTTTCATCAGTCCTGCATGAACACTACAATCTTGCTCCCACGCCTCCCTTTTCTTTTTTGAGGTTGCAAACAACTATTTCCATAGCTAATTCTGAAGTAATTTCAATGCTTGTTTCACTTGGAAAGGGACATAGATAAATGGTTCAAACATAATCAATTATTTTCTTTGCTAGCCTGATGTGAATGGATACTGCACATTAATCCTGCCTTTCTGGAGTTTATTTGCTTTCTCTTAATATGAACCAGAAATTGCAGCACATTTTCCCTGGATTAAATTTGTAACCGGGACAACCAAAGACACTTGTCTTTTGCAGGGGCTACTTTTAGAAAGGTTAATGCTGGTCACTGTTTCTAGGGAAACAAGGGTCTTTGATAAGGAGCTCTTGTGACAAAACTATTTTTAATAACATTACATATTGGAAAGGAATGCAATAACATTTATCAGCTCTAGACAGAAGGTAGTGTCAATATTGTGGTCTAATACAGAAAAGTTTACATCTTGGATCTGTAAAAGCTCAGCTTTGAACCCTCTATTTTCTTAGACAACAAGATCAGCCAGCCAGCTGGGTATTGACAAAAGCTGGCCTTTAGACTACTGTTAATAAAATGTTTAGCATAATAGTCTGGCACTCATGAAATCAAGATCCATGAGAGAGAAGGACACCAGTTCAAGATACAGATGCCTGAAGAAAACATCTTTGGAGTCAGGATCCCCTGGGTTGCTCTATAAAAAAGCAGAAAGACTATCGCTCCACAAGGTGCATCTAAAGAGTCTGAGAACCTATTGTTTACCTCAGGGGCTTTTTTTGATCACTGGTCCCTGCTGCTGTTGCAGTTTCTATTTAAAAAACAAATGGAAAGAACTGAAATTATTTAGTTGGATGAGAAAGTTCATCAATCTGGGAATAGTTTCAGGAGAAGAAAGGTGCTAACATCGTATCCTGGAGCAAAACCAGGCCCATTCTGTACAAGTGATATATTTTGTGCTGTGAAGAATTATGGTTTAATTCCTCAAGCCGTTGATGGCCCAAAGAGAAATTGGAGGGGGAGAGAAACTTAGATTTAAAAATAGTTGCACTCTGCTACATCTCTTAAGGATGAGAAAATTGGCACTGAACAGTGCATTGAAAGTGTGTTTATGACAGCTAGATTCCCATTATTAGACCAGAGATTTTCAGGTCTCTGCCAGCCTTTGTGCTCCCCCTGCTGCAGTGGCTGTGCTTGGCCATAGACACACGCACCTGCAGCCTGAAGAGGTATCGGGAGCGTCTCTTTACCTTCCTTGCAGCATCACCATTTTAAATACTTTCCCTCAATTAATTCTTTGCTGACAGCTACTGTGTGGTGTGACAGCAGAAGAGAAATTTAAATCTCTCTATAGAAAGCATCTGCTTTCATACAAATATGTCTGGTGAAATAATTCCTAAGCCACCAAAAATGTTTTAAGTGCCTTTTAAGCCACTGTAATCCATGATCTATTGCTGTCAACATGCAACCCCCTGACACCTCTTCCCGTTTTGAACAGCATGGGGTCAGCAGGGACTGCAGAGCATTAACCCTCTGAACCACAAGAGTGTAGCCGATCTTCCCAGCTTGGCAGCATATGTCCTTCAGCCTCTCATCCCATGCCAAGCACAGAGCTCGGGGCTGCAGCGGCACGCTCCCCTCCTAGCCCGGCCTGGGACAATAAACATTTCAGAGCTGTCATTGCTGCCTCTCCCCTGCTGACATTCAACCATTACGGTATCTTAAGAACGTTTAAATAGGTCAGGTTTTTAATGGGAGAGCTTGGCTTCTGGGAGTGAGGCTGACAGCGTTTTGAGAGCAGATTAACAGCATTGATAAATCAATCTCAGACTGACTCACAGCCATAAGAAAAATAAGAAGATGAAAAGGGAGTCAGGTTAAATAAATGGTTTCAGTTCTTCGGCTCTGGAGAGATACTGGAGGAGGAAAAGAAGGCTTTTGTTATCTGCCTCGTCACTCTTCTTTCTTCAAATCTAACCACATCCCCCACGCCACCAATGCCCTCTGTGGGAAGTTTTCCGTCTCCAATGATCTTGAGCATCCCGCCCTGCCCTTCAGGTCAGAGATTAATGGCATGTTTTCAGAATTGCTCTGCATCCTTTTCCCAACTATCACGTAGCCTAATTGCCATTAGTGAATTTCGGATGCCCCCTCCCCTTAAACTACTCTGCATTATCCATTACCACGGGGGGAAGGCAGGGAGTTAAAAGCGCTAATAATGCATGTAGGCAGTTCAGGTTAATCTTTTGAGTATTCATTAACGAAGCATTTGTTTGCATAGCACGTCATTGGAATTACCGTAGTCCTGCCACCAATTCCATTAAACCCTTCTGAAGCTAATAGCAGAAGTATTTTAGTCTTGATCAATGCAAGGAAAAAACGAAATCTTCTAAGCATCTCTCTGGGGTTTGTATTACGCCATCTGACTTCAAAGACAGGCTACTTCATTAGCCTACTTCAGCCTCTGACTATGATGCACTCTGTCTGCTCAAGCAGCCTGAAAACCACATTTCCATTTCAATAGGCAGCACTGTCCTAAAATACTCCTAGGTCTTCAGACACAACATATTCTAGCTCCTGGTGCCAAGCTCCTGCCAGACAACTTGCCTTTTTTGTATTTCAGCTTCAAGGATTCAGAGCCTGCCCTTCAGGTATGGGTAGGAGTGTGTACAGCCCTTGCTGATCGCCTGGCTTTGCTTCTGTAGAAGCTTATTTTTCCGAGGACCTGAGGGGGAAAGTAAGTAAAATATTCATGCCCTTTTAGACACAGGAGGTTTTGTGATTTTTCAGTTTTTCACTGCTGTAACTCTATGAGTCATAACTTTCAGTCAAGGATTGTTTGCTATCTTTTGCTTACCTTGTGCCAACTGCAAACTACACTAAAACATGCAGAGATAGTTTAATTGGTGAAACAATTGTGTTGGGGATACTTTATTAACTTTGCAAGTGCTGATGGAATAAACCCAGTGTGATTGGCATGATACTAAATAGCAGGAAAACACTGCAGGAAAGAGACTGTGTGAGTTTTTTCAGCATTTACATTCTGTAAGCAACAACAAAACGTTATTTCTTTCCAAATGCAGATACACTGGGCTGGTCACCTCTGCTGAAAATTCAGTCAGCAAAGCTTCTTAAAATATTAAGGACAGTTTTTAAAGAAAGTCTATTTTCAGGAGTATTACATTCTGCCTGAAAAAGCACAAGTCTGTGCTTCTCACATGGCCTAATGATTTGATGCTTTTTGTCATTTGAATTTAAAAATCTTCAAAAATGGACGTGACATCCTTCTTTCCAACAGCAATATTCTGGAGGGACCAGCTGGTGTGTGCATGTAAGTGTATATATAGGAGAGACACACATATATATTTTTACATCTGTGTGTATATCTAAACATATCTATATGTATATATAGGCATATCAATGTGCAAACAAGTTTATTTTCTAGCCTCTCCTCTCCCAGCTGTGGTGCTCCACACTTACAGGAAAAAACAGCCTTTTCCTTTGGAGACCTGCAGAACTGACCCTCCCAGTGCTGCTGTGCCTTGCTGCGCTCCCCTGATCTCAGCTGGAGCTGAAATCCTGCCCCCAGCAACCCCTCCTGAAGTGCTTCAGGCTCAGCCTCCCTTCTGCACAGGATGCTCCCATTTTCTGCCCAGAGCACATCAGGTCTAACCCCAGGGAAATTTATGGAGAGGCACAGCGGGGCTAGATGGGAAAGGGGTGAGCTGTTTGGGGAGGGCAGAGCCAGGAGGGATGAGATGACAGCAGTTACAAGAGAGAGGGCTGGTGAGAATAGGCTGTGCTGGACCACCCAGAGGAACCTATGGATGCCACTGGAGAAAGGTTGCACTCCCTACTTAGACCAAAACTCATGGAGACACCATTGCTGGGACCAGCCAGGCATTGCCTTTGAGAAGGACAACGAATTTTGTCCTAACAGTGAGAGGCAGCTGAGATTTCCAGTGGTGCTACAGGCACAACTCTCTTCAGAGTCACACCAGATCACCACCAGCAGCCAATCCTGTTGCAATAGAATTGAGTTGATTTTAAATATATTTTTCTTGATTTTTTTTTTTCCTTTTGTAACTGGAATATGCACTTTGTCTTTACAGGAAAAAATAATGAAGAAGATGGAAACAACAAAAAAAAAATCAGATCATATGCCTGAGTCTTCTTGCACAGAGCCAAAGTATCTGCTACATATGTAGTTTCAGGTACTTCGGTCTCACCCAATGGTCCAGAAAAGAAAAAGGAAAGAAAATATTCACATATCTAGTATGAAGATACAAAGCTAGATTACTGTAAAAATGCTGAACAGGAATGGAACTCATGCCCTGCCTCAGTGGGCCCCTCTGAAGCTTCACTTTAAAAACCAATAGCTTGGCAGTGTGAAAACTCTAAAGAACTCATTTGACGAGACCACCAGCCCAGTCGAGTGACACATTTTCATCAAAACTCACTCGACAGAAAACCTTGGATTTGGATCTATGCAGCCTGTCCCACAGCAACTTCTCACCAGCAGGTTCATTTATTCAAATCTCTTCACCAACAGGGCATTTGGGAACAGTCTTGGTTGAAACTGTCTACCACTCCGTGGGTGTACACTGTTACTCATCTCACCTTTTCAGATGCCCTTCTGCAGATCTGGTGTCTGTGCCTTGCTTCTGCTGGAGAGGAGAGTGAGATCCTAACAATAACTCCTGCAACAAGGGCAACAAAATAACATTTTTGTTTCTATAGCTATAGAAAAATGTATATCATGCTTTAAAAATCAACCTGATGTTTTTTTGAGGATCCAAATTTACAGCAGGAGGCTAACTAAGAAAATTTAACACAGAACTTGGAGAAAAATATAGGCTATTTTTGGGTGTGAAAA
>VYXD01004248.1:0-96641 GCA_013397195.1 Hylia prasina | reverse complement strand
TTTTTTTAGTTGAATCATTCTGCCTCTTGCCTGTCAAGCAATATGATCCTGGTAGAATCTCTGGTTCCTCTTGTACTGCAGTTGATGAACAGGGATTTTCCAGAGCAGAAAAATCTCCCCTGTTGTCACTACTCAAATGTGCACCAGAACCACAGAGAAGGAGCTGCAGATCTAAAGTCCAGGTGATTCCCACTGGATTGCCAGCATGCCCTGGGTGCCCACCTTTATCCATTACTGACACACCATCATACTTCAAGACATACAAGGCATCCATGATCAGAAGGAAAATCAAATTAAATAAACTGTGTGATGCCAGAATTATTGACACCTTTCTAGGAAAGGGAAACTGAGGCAAAGGTATGGGTTATAATATATGCCTATAAATAATGAGGCATTTAATTCCCATTGCTTCTCTGTGGAAGTGTGTTCATGGTCATGCTGTTGGACCAGGAGAAATGTCCAGGCAATAGGGCTGTAAAATTTGACAGTGCCCTCAGAGCAAGTCCCATCCTTCTCCATGGGGAGGGAGACAGGCTTCTCACCACATGGGTCATCCTTGTCACACTTACTTAGTTTTAAAAGGAGAAAGTTTTGTAAAATCTGTGTAAAAACTAATTATTACCAAGCAGTTTATTCTGAATCAAGAATGCGAGGAGCAGATTTTAGATGCTGCATGTGTAAGGAGCAATGCACTAATTAGCAGAGCTGTTCACAGCAGAATAGGTAAATACATTCAAAGGCAATGCCCATTATACTTCCAGTTACACTGAAGGAAGATTTGGATCACTCTTCACTGGACACACAGACTTGAGTTTCAACTATTTGCAACAACTGGAAAACTGTCCTGAATACAGCTGAACTGCTTACAGTTTTCTAGTGCCACAAAGGATGTCTGTTCCTTGTCAGGTAAAAAGCATGCCCATTAAAGTACGACACCAATGAACAGAATTTATTTCAATGAGAGAACTAATCAGAAAGCAAATGTATAGATCCACTCCCCAGAAATAATAAACCAAATGACATTTAAGACCAAATCCAACAGTAGGCACCACTCTGTCCCATACTCATGCAATGCAGACAGGTCTTACTGTTTTTTTCATGGCATATGCATGAAGTTCGAAGTTCAAACCCAAATACTTCCTTAAACAGAAAGGACATAGTCTTTCAGACTATAGATCCAAGATGAGTTTTAATGAGAGTTTAAAAAAAGTATGAAGCTTATGAGAGGAGGTTCCACAAGGACAAATGAAACAGAACCTTCCACACTCTCTCTATTCCTGATACCACAGCCTGTTTGTTAGCAGTGACAATGTGTGACATGTCACATGGGGCTCTGCTGAGATGAGATCCACACCCCTGACCCTGAATCACTGATAAAGTCATGACATGGAAAAAAGAGCAGCCTGAATGCCTTCACAACAGCCAAGTTCTGGGGCCCAGCAACACCTGCCATAATCCTGCTCTCTTCTTTAGGTGTCTCCTGCCACTGTGATCAGAACCAGAAGTGAAGAGGTATTAGCAATAGAAAGGTATTTTTGCACTGTGCTCCCTCACTGGATGGGGTTCCTGCTGTGTCCCATTGTCCAGTCCAGCAGCAATGAACCCAGCACAGGGAGCACATGTGTGTAGGGCAAGGGGCCCAGCCACGCCAGCTGATCCCAATGGGGGCATTCAAAGAGAATCCAAATCAGTCATTCAGCCACACCTGAGCAAATTCAGAGTGTGTGGTTTTCCTTAGTGTCACCTCCTTTCTCTCCCTGCCCTCACCTGAGGATGAGATGCTCTAGGAGGTGACCCGTAATCTCCCTTCTCTTCTTGGACTCGGGGAAAGCACATGGCAGAAGGAGAGCACCAACAGACCTTATTGCTTGTGGCTCCACTTTTACAAACCAAGATATGGGCAAAAAAGAATAGCTAGCAGAGATTTGTTCCAATCTTATTCCTCCTTTATTCATTAATGTGTTCAAAGATATCCCCTTCCTCCCCAAAATAAACCCCTCACTGAAACACCAGTGTGGATATTTCACCTTAGTTGCTACCGCAGCCTGACAAAAGATATTAAGCACTGACAACAGTCACAAGATTCAGCACTTGCCCTGTTTATTAGAGTTTCTTTGGAGATCTCAAATATTAAAAAAAATGAATCCAGTATCTGCTAAGAGAATATCTTCCTAGCCATAAAGGATTAGAGTCCCTAAATAAAAGAAAAGCTGAAAATTCTGTGTCAATTGATGTTAAGAACAGATCATTAATATTAAAAATGCAAATACAGAGAGGATATATACCATCCTCCCACACCAGTGGTATTTCTGATCAGCCAGTCTAAGTAAATCCAGCCCAGCATTTCTGTACTCAGCTTGAACTAAAATATTAAGGACAGAATAACAGTTAGAAATATGACAATGATGTTGCAAATAGCTTCCAACCAAGCCTCACTAATCCCGGAAATTGAGAGATGAGATAAAAAAACCCCCAACTGAATTGAAATAAGAAACATGCAGCTACAGTCTTCAAAATTCTTCATGTTGTGGTACAGTGAGGACAGATTGTGACTAAGGGATCTGTTTGTATTCCTACGAGCCTTTTTAGAGCTGATTCCACCTTTCTGGCATTCATTGAATGAGTAATCACTTAGCATTCATTCATTTTATCAGGCTTTTTTCCCCATTCCCTTCAGGAAGTTCCTCTTTCAAAACGTCTGTGTGGAGACTGAAGGAGAGGCACCAGCTGGGGCTCCTGTGCATGATTTCTGTCCTTCTGGAGGAGCAGAGCACTATTTTAATGTCAGAGCCCCAGGAGAAGCATAAGACAACCAGCAGTCACCAACCCCTAAAGAGGCTGTCACCTGGTTTGCCTGACTGAAGTCTCACACAAAGCAGCCCATTCCACACAGGTTTGGCTTTTAACAGGGGTTAGGGCATTTTTTTCTCTAAAGGCAGAACACATACAAAGAAATGCTGGAGGGATCCTGCCAGCGCCAAATGTTCTCTGTGGTTCTCCGTTGTTCCCAGCAGCAGGCAAGGTCTCAGTGGTATGGGGGACATTTCAAGCAGAAACATGCAACCCATTCAACCATTAAGCCATTTAACCTTTAAAGACTAAAGCTAAGTGACACAGCTAATCCACCAGTGAAAATCTGTGTGTTCTCTGTCTCCCCCATAAGAGTGACATTCCAGCCACTGCAGACTGATGGTAAGCTGCATTATTTCCAGTTTCATGGTGGAACTAGTTAAAATTTTTTAGGCTATACTCTAGATGTAACATTAAATACAGCCACTGCTAATAACTTAGCTTAATTATTAGCTGATTTATTCATATACATGCAGGCATAAGATTTAAATTCTTTTTAATTATATGGAAAGTTTCAAGTGTCTTTCTTATTCCATTAAGATCACTCAAAACTCTGCAAAACCTGCAAGAGCTTAATTCTTTAAATGACAGTTTTTAATTAATTTGAACTCAGGCTAATTAAAATATTTGTAGACTGCAACAACCTAATTCATTTTTTAAAGGCAAGCTTTTACATCTGCAGCAAATATGCTCTGTTTTCCACTGGGATTAGAGATCTATTTAATCCAGCCCCTATTTGAAGTGCAAAACCTTCTTCAGGCTGAACAGTGGAATTACAAGTGACAGCAGGTAATTGAAGTGCTCCATCGGCTTGGGCTGTGTGCTACAAACCACCTCCTGAGCAAACCCAAGTCCTGCTGCTCCCACTTGCATGAAAATCTGGGCACTGGAGACAGGAACAAGAGCTTCAGCAAACCTTTCATGGTAATAGCCCTGGCTTAACCCCTCACCTATCAAATACTGTTTTTGCAGCACTGGATAAAGGGGGAAACCAATGGCCCCCTCTGACCAACAGTCACCCTGCAACAACATTTGCTAGGTACCCCACAGAACCTCTAGCTTCGAAAAGGAAAGACAAAGGATTTTAAATTTGTAAGCAACAAAAATAAGGCTGTGGTTATGCTGCAGTTGTCTCACCACCCACAGCTACTTTTGTCTTCACTGATGATTTCTAATGTCATTTGACAAAGGGGATGGCTCCGATGACAGCCCAACAAGTCAGTGGCTGCAGGTTGGACTATGAAGCTAACACAGTTAGGAGTTGTTTTTGTCATATTCTGTACCCCAGTGCCCAGGATTGCTAGCACCTCCATAATTTCCAAGCCAGCATCATGACATGCAATGGAACAACCTCCCCAGGGACAGGGGAGAGACCCCATCGCTGGAAAGTTGTAGGATGTGATTGGACCAGGTGCTATACAATCCCACCTAGGCTCCCTTTCCCATGAAAGGGTGGACCAGATGATCTTTCCAGGTCCCTTCCTACCTGGGCTGTTCTATGATCACTAGGGGCACAGAAAAGAAGAAGCTTTTCTGCAGAGCAAAACAAAGGCTTAAGGAGGACA
The DNA here is from genome assembly GCA_013397195.1 of Hylia prasina. Classification (NCBI taxonomy): domain Eukaryota; kingdom Metazoa; phylum Chordata; class Aves; order Passeriformes; family Sylviidae; genus Hylia; species Hylia prasina. The sequence goes on along the minus strand of VYXD01004248.1, from coordinate 92,226 downwards.
TAGGACCTGATCCCACGGTGTGTAGGTTTTGCTGCTTTCAGTCTGCAGTGCTTTGAAGGTGTGAAAGTCACTGAGTCCTTGACTGGCACGAGCCAAGATGGACACCTTCACACAGCTGCTGGCAAGGAGCTTCCTTCATATACAACTACAGCTAATGTATAGTGATTGTTGGCTTGATTCCTCCATTTAGAGTGAGCAATGCATACAGCCATAGTAACCAGCTCCTGCCACCAAGTCCTCCTCTTCTGAAGGCAATCCATTTATGCATGGCTCTGTGAAGAAGAGTTCACATTTCTCCTGTCTGTAAGAGCAGGAGAGGGAGTTCTGGCTCCACAGTTCTGCCACACGCTGCAGACATGACAAGGAGTGACCTTGGCTATTGTTCTGAAAGTGGTTTTCCAACGTCACATGCATCTGTTACCCACTTATCAACCCACTTGAGTCTGTATATACCAGCCAATATTCTCTTTCCAAGGCAGAGTTATTAAAAATGCAACATCAATGTGCAGTAATATCTCCAAAGAAATTTCTTAGTCAAGATATTAATAGTTTTAAGGTGTTGGAAAAACACTTTCAGCGAGTTCATGGAGTTTGATAGCAAAATAGGCTTGTAGCTAGCACTCACATTAGCATTTCTCCTGCCTAAAGGATATTGAATCTGAGGACATTTAGCTTTTAATGCTTTAAAGATATGAGCATGCCAGAGCCTTTAACACAAGATAACAAAATCCAATTTCACTTGTCTCAATCAGCCTTTGTAAGTGTTGCTACTCAAGTGCTGAACTCAGCTCCCAGATCTGATCTAAGCTTTATCCTTTTCTAAATGGGTAAAAATAAACACATCCTTTCTTGCCCTTTATGGACACAAAAACATTGCAAAGAAGGAAGAACACATGTACTCTGAAGAACTGAGCCAAGCAGCAAAGATTACCTCAAAAGGGCATGCAGCAAATACTACTTGTTGAGCTCTTGTTGAGCTGTTGTTGTTGAGCTCTTTATGATAAATAGTAAATAAATTTTATATATAAAATAAAAGATTCATATGGCAGCTTAGACTACAGACCTGTGAATAAAAATCTCATCTCCTTCCCCAGAAAGCCCTAAAGAGGTTACAGAGACCTTTGCATAGAGGAATAATATGTAGAGATGAAGAAAAAGCCTAAAGCTGTTGTGATATTTTTAATCACAACACAGTACTTTACTGAATGAAAAGGAAGCTGGCCATGTGCATGAACTGTGAAAAGCAACCATTTTAGACAGCAGTAAAACTGGCTTGACCTAAATGCCTGAGTCCAGAACTTACCAGAGCCCAGCTGGCATCAGTAGCTCATGGAATCCCTGAACTGTGAAGCAAGAGTATAACTATCCAACAAAAAATTACCAGTTTCTATCAGTGCTATGAATGGTCATTGTTTAATATTTCAGTACAGGAGAGTTCTCATCCAAGCACAAGTCCTTGTTAGATTTTCCTGGGACTGATGATATTTATGAGTCTGGGAGAAACCCAGGAAAATGTTATCACTGAACAACAAACAGAGACTAATGCCAGACTTCAGCTACCCGATCTAAAATTGTTATCACGCTTCAACGAATGGAAAATAGTTCCCAAAGATTAGGACCATTCCTTCTATCTCTCCTCTAATTACTTTCAGCCTTAAGTTCTGAGAAATGGAAGAACTCTGGGGAGGTGATGGTGTAGGGGACACCCTGATTTGTGTAACACAAGCCCCATGCTTCTTAGGTTGTGGGGCAACCCCCACTCTTACATCCTTTCCATGGCTGTAGTGTAATAGTTTTTTGAATTACCCACATCACACACAGTGGTAAAATTCTTATAGATTTAAATATAATACTTCACTTTTAACCACTTTCCCCTCTTAGTCTTATTTACATAAAACATCAGCTTTATCTCAACAGGATAATAAGGAAAGATAGAGGGGACTTAAGTATTGCCCTCCAACAAACAGCACAGTTATCACCTGGAGAAGTGCAGCTCAGGGCTTGCACTCACTTGGGCTTGGCCAAAAGGCTTTTCGCCCTCCAGCAATGGTCCCTTGCAATCTCCCCTTGTAAGTAGAGCCGGTAAGCTATATAAAATCCTGACTGTAGCTTAGGTCTAGCTTCTATCCTTTCTTCTCACCAACTTACGAATAAACATGACAGAATCATCAGGCCTTGCGTAGTTAGATATATAATAAACAAGGTTTGGGAGCAGGAGGGAAAGAGGAAAGGAAAAATGTCATTTGAGTACTCCAGGCTTCAGAAATAGAACACAAATTGGAGGCTGCTGCCTTGCTGCAGCACCTGCGTGCATAAGTGCTCTGCTTCCAGTGCTGTGATTAGATGCTATTTTTCTCCTGGGGGCTCTGCCTCATTCTGCATATGAGATAGGTCTGCATGGGGAGGAAGGCAGAGTCAGGTGGCAAGGAGACTGCTGTCTGCTTGTGCCTTTCCACTCTGTTGCAGAAGCTGCCTTCTGTATGAGTCAGAAGTGGGAAAAGAAAGATGATTTTAAGATTCAAGTACTTGCTTGCTGCATTATTATGCCAGGAGGCTTCACTACAAAGTACCTGTGTCATGGCAAGCAAGCCATTTACACCAACCTTTAGACAAATACCATAACTGCTTGTATTTCCTGTATAGCTAGAGGTTGAACCCCCTGATTTGCATGGAAATTCTGAGTGGAAGTACATGAAAATTACGGAGTGCCAGGGTTGCAGCCAAAGCCACCCGGACCAGCCGCTGGAGTGATGGAAAGCATACTTGTGCATGCAGGTGTGAAGTGCTATGGACTCACAAATAGAGGTTTTCCACTTCTCACATAAAAGAGCCCCAAATCAGCAGTTTACCCCAGTGCATCTTGGTACTGTGAAAAACAAGGTTCACTTATAAATTTTAAGAAATAGGTTTAATAAAAAATAATAAGACAATTAGGAGACAAAAAATGCAAGTTACGGCCGGGTGACTTGGTATTTAGCCAAGTCCATGATTTGCTATTTCAGAGGCTTTCTTTAAATACCCTTTCTATTGCATCAGTTTGTTGCATATTCATGTTTTTCCACAAACTAGTTTCCATATTCCAGGAACTGTTTAGCATGGCTCCTCCTTGGATCCACCTTTCTAGAGCATGCATGTTTCTTGGCTGTGTCTTCTTTATCTTCTCCATCTTGGGCCTTGGTCCACACTTTCCACAGACAGTCAGTGTTGATAGTGGCATGTCAGCAGCAGGGTCCTCACCATATGTTCACTGGATGTTATTCCGACCAAACAGACCGTTCAAGCATTCTATATCCACTACTACCACTATGCTTAATTTTTACTAATAGCAGAAATAAAAACTTATATCCTTACAACAAAGTTATTAATCATAGAGCACACACCTTAATATTTGCAAAAAAACAGCTTTATAGTATGCGTTTATAACAGTACTGTGAAGGCAATTGTATGTGGATACTCTAACAGTAAGTACCCCACAGAAATGAGTGACTGAGAAAGGCTACACATGACATATTCTATCTTAGGGTTTAATAGCTACAGGCAGGCATATCTTCACACATACATAACCACAGAAGGGACCCTCAGTTGGAAGGGACCCTCAAGGATCGCTGAGTCCAGCTCCTGGCCGTGCACAGGACACCCCAGGAGTCATGCCATGTGCCTGACCGCATTGTCCAAATGCTCCCTGAGCTCTGTCAGGCTGGTGCTGCAACCACTGCCCTGTTCCAGTGCTCAGCCACTCTCTGGGGGTAGAACATTTTTTCTAATATCCCACCTAAACCTCCCCTGACATAGCCTCATGCCATTCCTTCGAGAGTGTTTGAGCACTGCCTAGGCAGCAGCAGCCTTTGAGCAGCCCCGTTCTCCTCATGCAGGGAGAGGCAGGAGCAGCCTCTGTCATGGCACTGCAAAGAGCAGAGTAGCCTGTTAACCTCTCTCAGGAAGAACAGTCATCATCTGGGAGGGTAGCATGCATCAGCCAGCCCAGAGACTATGCAATCTAAGCACACCTTGCCTAAAAATTCAGAGCACTTTGGCCAGACACTAACCAGAGAGGATGCTGTTTCCCAGCATATTCAGATACACTCCTCCCCAACACAAACAGCTTCTGCCCTGGATAGCGAAAGGCATGAAGGCATTTACCTGGTCTTTGCAGAACACAACTAAAGCAATAGCACAATGCCTCAAAACATATTCTGAGTTTTTTCGTTGAAGCAAACCACTGAACTGATACTGAAATGAACACAATAACTGAGATTTCCAACTGCCTTAGAAAGCCACAACAAAGAACTTACATTATTTCACCTCATCCTGAATATAAGCAAGAAAATGAAATGCTTCTTTCAAGACTAGATTCACTTGCAATTGCTAGATACATGACAAAAATAAACCAAATATATTTTTCTCAGCTTTAGCCTCAAAGCATAAAAAGAGGAACAATTAAGGCACTCACCATGACACATGAGCAAGCAGAGATGGCCCCACACTCCAACCAAGATTCAACAAAATATATTGTAACTGATCACCACTGGATTTTTTTTTTCCTTTTAATATCAGGCTTAACAGTAGCCTCTGTCTTTTTAAATGACAATAGCTTTATATTTCCTTACAGGACATCCTGGCTGTGCTGTAAAACATAGCTGAAATCCAATATTTGAGTGTCAATATAATCAAATAATACACCCAGACAGATTATTCTGAAGTAAAATTGAGTCAAAACAAGAGCTGCTTGCTTACAAAATTAGTTTATAGTAACTTAATACAGTGTAAAAAACCTAAACCAGATTGTTAGCTCAGTTAGTCTGAAGAAACATGTAAGAAACAGTACAGTATTGATTCTCTCATGCAAAGGTTTAGCGACATATGGGTAAATCAAGGGCTAGCCACCCCTGATATGAGGGGGATCCCAGAAGTATGAGGTGCTTGTTCTGCATGCAGAGATAACCTTTTCAAACATGTACAAGATCCTTTGGAATCTAACCAGTGCCTATTCAGTGACAACTCACAGGCTGGACTAGATAGAGTCGCTGTAACATGAGCCAGCTGCTGTCAAAGAAAACTGTGGTCAGCTATGACACTACAGTAGCTTAGCCAAAGAAATCTGGGGAGTTTTTCACTCCCGTCTTAGGATCTGGTTGCACAAACTCCCCTTTCTGTGTACTCTCATCTTTCCTCATCCCAGAGTACATGCAATCCTGGAAATGTCGCAGAAAAACAAACAAAACTGTGCTGTCTCCCTAGGCTTGCCATGTTGCAATGAAGAATGTGTGAGCCACCTCCATCACATTTCTCAAACACTGATCATTTCTGATGCAGAGCTTTAGAATGAAAAGCTGTTTTAATACCCTGCAAGCAACCAGGGCTTTCAAAGTCCATCTAAGTAACAAGAGTACAATGCCCACTCCCAAATAACATGTTGTCCTTGGCTTGTCTCTTCTTTGTTTAAGGAGAAAGCCTGGAGCTTTGTATCACACACGAACACAGTATGCTATGTTCAGGACTGAGATTGAGTACTGCCTGAAAAGATACTTCAAGATCCTCTGCCTTCCTTCCTGCCTCCATCCACCAAATAAAGTGTTTCACTACCTGCTTTCCTCAAGGTCATGCAAAAGCTGAGCCATTGTCCCAGCAGCTTTGAATTCAGTTTTACAGTGATGCACAGTTGAATATAAAGAGGTTGAATACTTCCTGTTGCCCCTTTTGCCCCTGCAGTCCATTCTCCAAGCTAGGCCAGAGCCTGCACTGCCACACTTAAGTTCTGTGGGAGGTAAACCCACAGACCTTTCCTCATAGCCAGGTGCCTTACCCCCAACACTGTCTTTTTTGTTTCTTTGTCTCCTCAGTCAGCATTGAAAATACATAAGGCTAACTAAAGAAGAAAGTTGTATTCCATTAGTTTTGTTACATTCCTTTCCCTTCTTAGGGGTTTCTCCGCAAATCTTCTGTTCAGAAGGGAAGATACTGGTAGAGGAATGCAGCATGCAGTGATGCTCTTACACATTTCTCCTGGAAAGATGGGACCGTGGGGCAAACACCACAGAAGTTTTAATAGTTAAGCACCAGGACTTTGCATATTTCCATTTGCAAAGACATCTTCCATAACCAAACCAAATCTATTGTTGGGAAAGTGCAAAGTGGCTGCAATGTTTGCTCAACACCCAACACAGCCCAAAAATAATGGGTCAGAAAGACAGACTATACACTGGTAGCAACATATCCCATAAGGGATCCCGTAACACCTGAGTTCCCATTTTTAGGCAAAAAGTTCATGGCCATAAAAAAATCCCAGCCCAAGCCAAATTCCACCTCCTGCACTCAAACTTGCACTGAAAGCTCAGTTAAGAAGTCATGTGGTCAAAGTCATGCAGGCATAAGAGGAAACACAGAGAGGTTCAACTGTAATGCTGAGCATGAAACACATACAGATACCCAACTGGCTCTTAGAAATTGCCCTTTACTCATTCATAACAAGAATCATAGGAATCATTCACAGCAAGACAAAATCTTCCAGCTAATCAGCAGCTCTGCAGCCAAGATCATCAGGCAAGCTCAGGTCAGAGCAACATGTGGGGAGGGACATGAGGTTGTTCCTTAGGAAAGGTTTAACATATTCCAACCATGAAAACCTCAGGCACAGCAGATTCAAACAGAAGGTGGGTACGCATAAAAACAAGGCTCACACCACCTGGTTACATCTGCTCTGACATGGATGCCCTCTTGGATACAGTTGAGCAGAACAACCCAGACTGCCATTCAAGAGGCAGAGAAGCATCTGCCCCTTGTTGTCAGGCATGCAAATATCCCAGGATATTTACATCAACAGCTATACAGCTTCCAGGGTGGCATCACTCAGTCTGTTTACCCCTCCTTTCTCTGTACTCCTAGGAAAGGATTCAATTCAGATTGGACTGGGGTAGAGAGAAAAGGATGTGTCATTGGGCCATAAAGCTAGCAGACTGTTCCAAATTTCACCGCTCTGCAGAAGGGGAATTGTTGAGGGAGATGGAAAGGAAGCATGCTTCAGTGAACAAATCTGAAGATTTCAGAAGTAACCAGATGGGAATGCATGGAGGAGTTTATTTATATATAAACCAACTTTGCAAGGTTGAAAGCATTTTTTGAGAAGTACTCGCCTAAAAATACTTAATCTTTGGCTGCTAACAATAAACTCTAAGAAAAAATGGAGAAGAGAACCTCTTCTTACATTTTCACAAGAATGCTGAACCAAACCTATAAAGCTGGGTGTCACAATTTCGGTGGAGTCTCTCCTATTTTTGCCTGCACTTATTCCAGAAAAGTGCACTGCTAGATAATTCTAGACATGTCCCTCTGAATCAGGAAAACTGTAAGCATGAAAGAGAGCTGGCATAAATCCTGACCAGCAGATAACACTTTTGGCACTGGTGAATCTGTAGCATAATGGTTTCTAGATTTTTTTATTCAGAATTTTATGTTTTATTTACACCATCACTAAATAAATCCTCCTGGTCACCATGAGCACTAAGTACTTCCTGAAAAATCTGTCCAAGATCACAGCAGCAGCTCATTAGCTTGCTTGCTTTAAACAGGCCTCCCTTACCAGCCCTTACACCTAGGATCACTTTCTACTTCCTACAGCAAGGCCATGCTTTCAGTTTGTAATGCTCTGAATTCCTACTGTTTGTGCAGGATATTAACATCATCCTGAACTTGAGAAAATTCCAGCTGAAGTTTCACAAGGTTGGGAGGAAAAGGTTTTTTGTCTACATTAAGTTGCATGTGCTAGCACAAATACCACAGCACAGACATTTTGACCACATTACCACCACTACTAATAAAAACCTCTGGCTTTTTTATAATAGAGATAAGTGAGGGGGACAATGAAAGCTGGGAATTGGTTCAGGTAAAGCTTCCCATTCCATCTTCCATGTAGGTGAGGATGATCTTGCACTTAATTCAAAAGTGACAGTCTTATTCCACAGCCTGTTTTATCCCAGAGGTGGGAAAGAGTCCACTAATAGATCCAAACAGCACACAAAGAAAGCTTCGCAATTTCAATAAAAGACATTTCACTAGGGAAAAGCAAGTGGTAGGCACTGTCAGTTGGAATCAGTGGTGAAAGAGAGGTGAAGAGATGGAGAAGGGGAAAGTGAAAGTCTAAAATAAACCACTACCAGGCAAAAAGATCAAACTATCCAGAATCAAGACTAAAGAGGAGTTCTAAAATGAAGACAACACACAACAGGTGATGAATTGAAGACCATCAACTCCAAACCCTTTATTGTGTCATTATTCCCAGTAAGTACACCAAAAGTGAAAGAGACAGCAGAGAAAAACACATAATACAGAAAAATAAATACACATTTAAGGGTATTTTTAGGCATGGATGAAATAACATACAAAGCCACATGTCCAGATTAACAGAATAAAAGGCAGTTACTTTTAGATAAGAAGTACTGGAAGTCCAATATTGAGACGTGAGGGTGCTTGGAATGAAGACAGCACAAAAGTCTCTGCTTGTAGAACATGCAATTGACAACCTGGCATGACACAGATAATTAAAAATCGACTATCACAGTGCTATTTTTTGTGCTGGTGCCAGCTACTCCCGGCACTAAATGAGAGAGCCTGTGGGGAAAGGGAAAAAATGTCCAATAGCACAGTGGATATGGCACATAATATGAATATGAAAACAGCACAGGGAACTTTATTACAGAACTATTTTGATTACAGAACTGGTAATATCAAGATGCCTAAAAGCAAAACCTCTTACACAGGTATTTCGTTGCATGAATTAAGTACAAAAATCTCCAGGTTTTTTTACAGTAAAGAGAGATATATGTTTTAAACAAAATTTTAAACAGACATCAATTTATTTGCTAGTTCCATTAGCCACTATTCATTGCCATTTGGAAAAGCACTGCCACAAAAGAACATAGAAATGCTGTCAAAATGTCTTGATGTGTTCATGCATTTATTTGCTATGCAAGCCAGAGTACCACTACACTTGGCTTAGAATAGCATATTGAAAGAGTACATTTTTCCAGTGAGAGAAAAAATAAAATCAATATTTATATACTCTAGATTCTGCCACATAAATGCTAAAGATTAATTTAACATTTGATGTTTTTCCTTCCCATTCTACCATTTGACAAAGTCAAACTGGCATTTATCAATTTAGTTATTAACATGCTTGGCATTTCCTATGAATTTGTTTACTCAAGCCCTTTCTGGTAGAAAAGGAGGAAAAAGCTCCAAACAACAAAACCCCTCCCAACATTTACTTACCCCTTCCCCATGACGAAGAGATTTAAAGGGAAAGAACCGATGTCTACAAATTTACTTTGACACCAAAAGTTTTTAACCTATAACACTGACAGTTTCTTTCCCAACTGAGTTTGCAAAACTCCCAACAAAACCCCTTAATTCAGCAGCTCTGATAACATTTTTTTTGTTGCTGACCTTTCTGAGCAATAACTGCATTGTGCAAAAAGGCAACAAAACTGCATGTGCTGTGTACAAAGCTGGCAGTCACCCCTGTAATTTACCTCATGTAACAGAATACATAAAGCACAGGAAACAGAGCACTACAAACTGAGGTTCACTGTTTCTGCACTTAGCTTGCCACCACTTAGTTTGTGAATTATTGCAATCATGCTGGCGTGTTTGTCCAATTCTTCCTTCTGCAGATTTACAAGCGCTTCTTTTTCTGCCAAGCATCCTTCCAACTGGGATTTTTGAACTTCCAGAGAAGATGCCTGCAGAAACAAACAAAATGTTACAGTTTCCTCCATTACCAACTGAAAAATACACAATACAGTGAAAGCTGAATGGCCTAGTGGTGATCTTAAGCAAGTAATTGAAAAGCAGTTTTAAAATTACAAGCTTGTTTCAGAAATCTCCCTCAGCTGTACAGTTGGTGCACAGGATTACAGCTACTGCCACACTGCAAAATGTTGGATACCAAGGGAAAGCACCAACCCCTTTGTTATCATTGTGCTACCATCTGCATTTCATTTCAAGCACCACATGAGTAATTATTTACTGAGAACAAAAGACATATTGGCTGTATACTGGATAATATGGCCTGAAGCGATTAAGCTTTTGCTTCCAGGAAATGGAAATACAGTAAATGTGTTTGTAAGACTACATACTTTGCATTTGCTGATCAGCTTGCATGCAAAATGAATCTCTGCCTTGTGATTTTAGAGGGAGCCTTACCTGCAGTCAAGGACATGTAGGCTGTACTGAAGCTTGGGGTATTTAGGTTTGGTTGGTTTGTTTCGTTTTTGTTTTGTTTACATTATCCTGTTAACCTGGTATAGCCAAAGTGGTATCTTTTTGAAAAAAGACACCTTTTCTTTGGAGATAAAAATATTTTTCTGTTAGAATGTCAATGATCAAAAGAATCCTAGGTGCATTTTGGTGCATACATATGTACCTTAATTCTGTGTGAGAAAGGGAGGAAAAGCAAGCTGACCTACACTTTCAGTAGTCAAAACTACTTTAGAGGAATTTGTTACACTCTGTTATTTAACATTATGCCACGGGTTTGGTGGGTTTTTTTCCCTTACCAACATTATGTACTCACACACCATGCCTCACAGAGTCTCTTTAGAACTTGATCCTGACTTAAAACTCAAGAGGTACACAATTAAAGTTGGGAAAATTTGTTCTTGTCCAGTACTACATCAGCTCCTCTAGGGTCTTTAGGTACTTAACCACCAAAATACTGATTTACCAACTCTACCTAAAACTCCAGTCTCAGGAATGCAGGTGCAAGTTATTCCTTACCTTGACATTTAATTCTTCCCTTGCTTGCTGTGTTTCACTTAATTCCTTTTTAAGAATATTGATAGTTTGTTCCATATCTGTTTTTTCTTTATGTTGAGTTTTTATTTTTTCTTCCAGAACATTTATAGTCTGTTGCAAGGCTTAAGAAAATGAACACATTAAAAGATTAGATGTATTAGAAAACAGATACTGCATTGGCCTGGGAAACAAGGAGCTTTTTTTATTAATTTTTTTTTTTTTTAGACTCAACATGGCTGCTAATTGAATTACTGAGTAGTGCCACCTACTGCTAAATTTCAGTGGTTGCTTCCAGTCATTTGCACAGAGAGTTAAATTAAGCTCTTTGCAGTTCCTACAGAAAATAGTTCTAAAGGACATGTTGCAAGAAGATCCTAAAGGGGCATACTATGCAGAGATTCAGTGAAGTCTGGGAAATCGACTTCATGCATCCTTTTTAAAAAATTAAAATTTGTATTTGTTTCATTCAACTATTAAATTATGGATCTGTGGCCAACTTTTAAGGCTTACAAGTTGCTCAGTAAGATATAGCAGCTTATCTAGAGCCCATAATAAGAACATCTAGTTAATACAGTTAGTTCTCTAGCTTCAGTGACATTTAAGTAGGTGACTTACTTGCTATTGTGCCATCTCTCTCCTGTAGCTGTTGCTGTAATTCATTTCTGTGATCTTCACTTTCTATTAACTGCACAGCAGTCCTAAAAGTGCAGAGAAATAAATGTGAATGATTAAAATGAGATATGCCACCATTTCCCTGTCTGAAGAAGCTAAAATGACTTTTGTATTATTTCCAATTGGTGTCAATAGCTTCAAATCATCAAACCTATGAATGTGCATGGTGTGAGCAGAGATAGATCTTATTTCCTTCCTGCCACCATGACACAGTCACTGCCCTTCTCTGATCATGGTAGGAACTACTGAAGAGGCTGATAGAAACTGGTGCCTTTGATCACAGCCACAAACAATTCAAAATACTGCGGCAGAACTAAAATTGTCATTCAATACAAGGAAGAATTTCCTGCCATTAGTGATTAAGGGTGCTGGGGTTTTAGCTCTTACTATGCTCCTGAAGAGACAATGCAAATAGTAAAACCTGTTTCAGGTATTATCCCTGCAAGGCCATCTGTACACAAAAACCACCATTCTGAACATCTGGACTGTCACACAACACTCCCAAGTGACCACACCCTAAGACAGTGCCATAGCTTGCGTACAGACCTGCCTCAGTTCTCACTAGTTCAGGTAATGCTCAGTTTCCACACCCATTTAATACAGAGGCAGTGGCATCTACCAGCAGTACAGCTCTAACATGAGCACTTTACACTCTCTGAGGCTAATCTACTTCTTCCATTACCAGCCAGACTAATTTCTAAAGCATATCCTGCTTGCCACTTGCCTTGCCTAGATGGCATCTGCTGTCACTTTTGTTTACTTGTTTATCTACTGCCTATCTACCAGTTCCTAAGCAGCAGCCTCTAGCAAGAGGGATGGATGTATATTTCCACAGTCTCCATTTGTGTGGCAGTTCAACAGTATCTACATAATAAACTGCTCCTCCAGACTGGCATTAACAAGGGCTAACTTTCATCAGAATATCTCCCCAATTACCCTGAGCTGCAGATTGCACCATTCGATGTAAATAACCAAATTTATTCAGCAGCAAACTAATGAAAATTTTCCATCTGAATCAGAAGTCAAGGCAGTGATTTGTACTGCTCTGATTACTGACAAGGCAAGAGCCTGGAAGGGTGAAGTGAACTTTGCAAGTAAAATCAAGAATAGCATTTTATTTCTCAACTGAATACAAGGCCTGCCTATGAACATATTTTAAAGACATCTTCTGAAAAGTTATGTATTAAATAAAATCTGTCGAAGAAGAGCCCTATATTCCCTTAGTTACATTGGTGAAAGGCATATCAGACCTCTATTTTAAGCCATCAAAAAGGAAAAATTACAATTACTCCTCAAGAAGACATAGGTAGTGCTAGTTTTATAATTGAAAAAGATGTTTTGTACCACAGACAGAATACCATTCATCACAACTTCTCATCTAACTTTCAAAGGTGTTCATTTTGTAGGGTTGGTTGTTTTGGTTTTTTTTTTCCAATTTGACAATATTTTAAGAGAAAACTTGCAGCCTAAAAGAGAATACATGGAAATCTTTGGGTGATAAAAGCATTTAAGAATTCAACAACAACCAAAATAACAAATTCACACTCTGCCAAGTGCACCTAAGAATTGGGTCATCATCTTTCTCTTCCTACTATTTCTGAAGTCTGTCAATATTCCCTCACTACCTTCAACCAACTACGGAGCAAATAAAATAAACCACCAGTCAGTACTACAGATTCTTACCCAATCTAAATGTATAAACCAGCCCAGAAGCATCTTTGGCTTTCTCTAACTTCACTTCTCAGATGTTACTTAAAGCACAGTTGAAAAACAGACTGAAGTGCCATTTAGTTTTACTGTTTGACTTTAAAAAGACTGAACTTACCTGTCATTCTGCTGCTTGAGTGATTCATTTAGTTTCGTCATTGCTTCCACTTGTTTATTTAGTGAATTGCATGTAATCTGTAGACCTTTATATTGTCTTTCAGTTGTTTCATACCTACAAATGAAATGTAATTGCTTTTTAAGAGAGCTTTTACTTTAATAGTTTGCCAAACAAAAATATTTGACATGATCTCTGCAATCATTGCACTCAAACAAGAAGCAAGGTGTTTTTGGAAGGAGGAGGTGTTCAGTTGAGCGTTTTTCAGTGACAGCTGGCTATTAGTGTGTTAGATTTTTTGAGTTTGTTTTTTTTAAATGAACGTACTTGGAATCATAGAATCATTTAGGCTGGGAAAGATCCTTTAGATCACTGAGACTATTAACCCAGCACTGCCAAGTCCACCACTAAACCATGTCCCTAAATGCCCCATCTACAGGTCTTTTAGATACCCAGGGATGGTGACTCAGCCACCTCCCTGGGCAGCCTGTTCCAATGCTTGACTTGGAAGAAGAAAACAGACAAACAAACCAGCCAAGCTTCAGAGGATCCCTTACAAATCCTGAAGTATTAATGATCAGGAAGCAATCTCCCTCCAGCAGAAAACTTTTAGGAATTGACAAAACTATAAATACCTTTAGAAATTTGCACAGACCTAATCCATTAACACTTTGTGTATGTCAGTCATATTTTAAGAGACCCTTTAAGTTAGTCTATAACCCTCTATGACCTTGTCTTGTGATACTAAAAACTGAACATACTAAAGACAATGCAGTGTGTAATTAATACAGGCTTGAGGCACATGTTCACAAAGTGTATGACTGCATACATCTCATGGAAAAATGGAGGCACTTCCACAATGACCATACTAGACACTTATTTAAGAAATCTAGTAATGGAAAAGTTTTATACATTTTCCTCCCTCAATGACTCCTTTATTGGAAGCAATATGCTTTCAAATTTGTCTAATAATGCCTGCTCCATTATTATGCAAGAAACTTATCTCAGGGTTTTCAGTTTCTTTGCCTTGCTGACACCTAGTGACCAGACCAGCTCATGTGAGTTGGCAAGTCAAAGCTTTTTTAAGCCTTTATTCTTCCAAAGCACATTCTATTTTCAAGTGTTTTCTGTCTTTAAGTACTTTGTGTCTCTCACATATTCTTTTTAGCTTAAGATCCCAAAGAAATAACTCCTATAAATAATTCAGGACACACAGTGCCTCCTTCCTCCGTACTTCACTTTTACGTAATTTAAATCAAAATTTGACCAACGATGCCAAGTCCTACATTATGAAAACATACTGATATTGGCTGTTTCTCCAGAACTCTTGCAAGCATGTCATCAAGACAGCATGTAAGATCAAAGACAGACACTAAGAACATGGTATAATGCTAACAGGAACTAAGCATTGTTAGTTCTGTATCTTAGAGAGCAATGCTCCCTTTTTATACAATGCTTGTGCTATTTCCTGAACGGGACCTTCAGCACCTACAATTCAGTTCTCATTTTACTGAAAGCTGAATGTTAATATATTAATAAATTTAACTAATGTAACATAAATTTGAGTTCCTGAATTACTTAAGGTAACCTTAGTGGCAAGCATACAGAAGAAAAAAAAGCACACCTTTTCACTTAAAAACTTGACACAGCATGTAATGTTGCTTTTCTAATGTGCTCATCCCAGTAAAGGACATCATAACTCTTTTCATATGAAATACTTGTTTAGAGATCCTACATATCTTACCTTTGAAGAAGGTCATGAGAGGATTTTTTTAGTATTTCATGTTCGTCAGCAACTGCCTGCAATTTCCTGTTGTGCTGAAAGAGCTGTTCAATGTCAGTCTGTGCTCTTTCAGATTCTACCTGTTGAGCTTTCAGCAAATCGTTAAGTTCTTCATTTTTTCGTTCTGCATCCTTCAGCATTGCAGCAAGAGTTCTTGCCTTTGAGTGGAAAGACACCCCCCAAATAAAAAGAACAAAAAGCCACATAGATTAAAGGGAATTGGGTTTCTCAAGCTCTATTAGGCATGCTTGAGCCCATAGAGCTAACACCAAAATGTCACCCTCTACATTAAGAAAATAAATTCTCTTACCTAATATTAACTACAAATTAATTGGTTCACTAAATTCCTTTATCTCCATTTATAGAAAACGTGAGGGAAGAGGGAAGAATAAAGTAAAAGATGATGCATTTTAGCTGTGTATTTAGTAACCAGTAGCACAATCTTTAATATAACCTTTAAAGAATAGAAATTATTCTCACTTTCCAATGTGCAGCTCAAATACAGAACCCACAAAAGTAAGCTTTATTTGAAAGTTCACCTCTGACCAATGCACCAAAAGGCACAAACAGGAAACATTTCTTTATATAGCAGCAAATTCCATAGAGAATTCTAATAAGTGGGCTTATTAATTTTTAATATTGCTGAATTAACACTAATGGTTAACAAACAATAATGAGCAGAGTAGGTTGGTTGTGTTGACTTCCTGTAAGAGAAAGGACATTAACGAACACTGTGCCAAAGAACAATCCAGAGGAGAACAGGATGTTCATGGTGAAAATTAAGACTGCCCTAACTTGCAAGCACCGCTTGCAGATAAGCAGTATAGTTTCCAGTTAACACTACCCAGTCAGTCATTACTCAGTCCCACCTCAAAGCTCCTCTACTTACCTCAGACTCAGCCTGGGCTCTCTGACACCGATACTGAGCCATCAGCCTCTCAGCCTGAGCCAGAGCTACTGCCTTTACTTCCAGAAGATCCTGCAGCCTCGTTTCTTTAGACTGCATATAGGGAGAACATTTCTCATTAACATTTTCTGAAAGTACCAACTGCAGTCCCTCCATGCACATTAGGTTGTACTTACTGCTAATGCTGACAGCTTCTGCTCGTAGACATCCATTAGGTCAGATATCCTCACATCAGCCAAGGGCTCCTTCATCTATGGAAACATTTTCCAATTACTGATTCTGGAAATTTCTATTTACTTACACAGGTAACGTGTGCCTAAAGAGCTCAGTAGTTTTGTGAACTCCACCCATCACTAGGCTTTTTGAATTCTTATTTTTGTATCTGAGGCTATCTATTCAAAGATATCCACCTGACCCTTGAGAAAAGTTTGCGAGCAATTGAACTGGTTAGACTTAATAGGAGCCATCTGCAGAAGACTATCAGTCCAGCACTATCAAAAGGTAAAATCACCATTCTAAAATCATCCCCCTTGGTCTAATCTTTGCTGGAGAATTAGCAGGCCCCTCACAGGACACATAAAATAATCTGCCCTAACATTAACAGCACAAAATGCATATGGTTAAAACTCCACGGTTCGTACACCGTGGCCTTCTCAACATACAAATTAAGAGAAAAGGCCCAGGAAAGTTTTTCTAGGATACTGGAAAGGATACTACTGAAGACCTACAGAATCTAATGTGTTAACCCAGTGACTTACTAGAGGAAATGCACCATGTATGGCACAAGTCCTAAGTGTTTATTAAAGTATATGCCTCAGTCAAATGAGAATGCTACTTAGTGATTTCAGGCTATTTTCTCTCAGGCAGTGCTGCTGTAACACCAGTTCTGAGCAGCTGTTCACAGATACTGATGCAGGACCAAGTGCAAACTACACCAGCTGTTCATACACTGAACACCTACAGAAAAGCCACCATCTCTGCACCATCCTGAAACACTACATAAGAATGCTTTTTGCAAATTAACAGAAGACCCTGTGTAGCTCCAGTTTTCAGCTCATTTTTCTGTCCCTGAAGTATGAAACAAGCAGTTTATTTTCCTGCTTACAATCTTAAAATATCTAAAGGACAAAGAAGTGACTCTAAGAAAAGCTCTAAGAATGAAATTCTCTTCATGCTCTCTGAACAGTGATACTATGAAAAGTGTTTTCACAATTATGTTTTTACAAGCATTTGAGCTTCACACAATATACAGAGAGAACTCAAGTACTGGATATTTTAAGTGAATATGTATATTGCTTTTGAATTACTAAACAGAAGATCTAAGAAAAGAATCACTCAACAATTCATCAAGACCTTTCTCCCCTAAAAAAAAATATCAAAGCAGGTTTACAATCTGTCACATTACTGGAAGCTGCTGCATTAGTGCTGTGTAGGCACCTGTGGTTGCTTTGATTTTGAATTATATATTATATAATTAATATAAACACAGCAATGCACCCACAGACTGTTGCACACAGTCTTGAAAAGGATGATCAATGGGAGTGTTAGCATTGGGAAAACATATAATCACAGAGGCAATTATATGCAGGTGCTTTTATTACACGCAGGGGCATAGGGATCTCAGACCCAAATCTATGCCCACCGGACATACAAACGCTTGTAGTTTTTATAGTTTTACATTATACATACATAAATTAATGTGTAAATTAATACGTAAATGAATAAGTAAATTAATACCTCAACCAATATTTTCCCTTAATTATTTGACCCTGGTTACTATCACAAAATCACACTTACTCTCCCCCTTGATTCTCCACCTGCACCTAGGTTTATACTTGACAGGGTTAAAACAATAGCATGGGCTAACACTGTGTCCTAGGCTTCGTTGTACCCACCCTGTTACAGTCTCAGGAATAATTTTAACTCTATACTATCAGGAGCATCCAGTGGCAGAGTGTAAAGTAAGCCAAGGAAGACTCACCTTTTTCACTATTATTCTGGCATCTGACTGGAACTGGTAGCTCTTGGAGTTTCACTTTAATCAGTTACAACAAAGAGATAAGAGTTGCAAAGCTACGGCCGGAGGCAGTACCACTAATACAGATATCAAGCTGTTATCAAGAAACTTTCTATACCTTTTCCCAATTTGCATACTGTTCTTTTAAGCAAAAAAAAAAGAAATAGAATCAACAATCCATCTCTCAGTCTAAGGCAGCTACAAAGCAGCTAACTTGTTTGGAGCAGAAAAGGGAAAGAGGAGATATATTCGGTATCTGCCAGCATGGCCCACAAAGCAGCACATGGTATGTGGTGCCTGGCTGGGTGTCTCATTCACAATGCAAGCTGCTGCAGAGGGAAGTAAAAATTGCCTTCTGAAATAATAACAGCACCTTACCAAGAAGGCCACAAAAGCTGAACTGCAAATGCTAGAGTCAGCTACAACCAACAAAAGGAGAATGTCAGTATGCGTGTTTAGGCACACAAGAGATGCACCATACGTTTCTAAAGCAGCCCAGCATCTCTACTTTATTACAGGCTATTTATTGGGAAGAAGAGGGAGGATGTTCCTTTTATGTATTCCAGCAAGTCTAAGCAGTTGGACTGTACCTGGCTCCTGCCTCCACATCTGACAGCTAAGATGACTGTGGGAAAACCCACTGGAGAGGGCCCTCAGTAAGGAGCCCTACCTTCAGGTGTAGCTCAACGTAGATAGGATCTCTGAATTCTGCTCAGGAGCTCAGTAAAAAGAGCACGTCTCAAACAGAGAGGAATCTAAACCAAACTTAACTGTTACACACAAAGTAGTCTGACACTTGGATTTTAATTTCCATCCCTCCCAGTAAAAAAGTGTCAAATGTTTCAAAAGGCTACATAAATTTTACTAACCTCTAGTCCAGAATGAAGTTTTTGTATTAATTCCTCAATATTTGCAGCTTTGGATTCATTACTTGAAGGACAGGATGAAGAATACCTCACTGAAGTAGTGCTGGTCACAGGTGCCTGCATTTGGATTCTCTTTGCTGTGTTCTGTGTTTCTTGTTGCCTGTAGGCATTACTTGCTGTAATGCTTTCACCCAGCCTGTATAAGCATAAGGCTATTAATAGCACAACCTGCTATAAACAGCATTGCAATGATTGAACAGGAGAACAATTTCATAACAAAATTTTCAGTCACATTTGCATTACCACACATTAGGAAGATCTGTGTTGGGCATGAGCTCAAACTGGCTAAAGAAAAAGGGGAAAAAAAAGTATCATGGCTAACTTTTGGAGAAAAATACAGAATCTCATCAGAAAGAGCATAGTGCTCAGCTCTTTTTGAGCAACAGATCATGTCTCTTATGAACCTGAAAAACAGGTTATTTCACCTGTTATTATTCAACTTACCTAGGCCACTGTTTGTCTCGAAGAAGACTGAGAAAGTATTTAGTAAGAATTTTTACTGGGCATCAAAATAAGATTGAATCAAGAAAAGGCCGAGTGCCACCAATAAACCTGTTTTTCTTTGTCTGCAATTCTATTTTACAATACTGTATTGCATACAGCACATTTGACTTTGTAAGTTTTAACCAAAATTTAAGTATGCAAATAAAAGTGCAATCTATTTAAATTTCTATAGGGAAGAGAACTCAAAAGCTTAGAAAAAAGTAATTTCAGCATCTACATTCCAGTGTCTGTATGTAATTTGTGGCTGGTATTTTCAAGGCAGGTACCAATAACATATTCCAAACAAGAATGATAAACTAAAAGAGCTGATTTTAGAGGCACCAGTTACAAATTTTTTGCTCTTGATAAATTCCTTAATTACTAAGCTATCCCAACCACTTCACTCAAGTGCTGTCTCAATGGCTTCCTAAGTGAGCATAGCCGATTTTTAACTTGCATTTATAGACATGTTATTTGGCTGTTCCATTGTACAATTCCAGACATATTTGATTGTACAGATCATTCTTTCAGCCAGACTATTCATTACTGGCCATTATAAAAATGTTTTCACAAACCGATACAATTATAGAATAATTAAGGTTGAAAGGGACCCATCTACAGACCACCTAGTTCAACTCTCTGGCTCTTAGCAGGTTGCCCAGGACTATGCCTTGTAATTTTGACTCTCTCAAAGGGTGAAGACTCACAATTTCTCTGGGCAACATTTTCCAGTTTGATTTCCCCTTACAGTAAAAGGGTTTCTTTTCTGATATTTAAAGAAATTGAAAAGGCTTTTTCTTGTATTTCAGTTTGTGCCTATAGCTATCCTGTCAGTGGATACACCACTGAGAAGCCTGGCTCCATCTCTTTTGTTCCTTTCTATCAGACATTTCAACACACTGGTAAGAACCCTGCAAGTCTTCCCAACAGCAAGCAAACATCTCTTGCAGTCTCACCTTGTGTAATACATGCTCATACATCTTCACTAGCCTCACTAGGATGTCTGTATCTCTCCTTCAATGGAGAGCCCAGGCCTGGACACAACACTACAGGTGTAGTCTCACTACAGCTGAGCATAGGGGAATGATCACCTCCTTTGCCCTGTCAGCAGGTATTATGTCATGTTTTAGGGAGTGGAGCGAAGCCTAGGCCCCAAATAACCTCTTGGGTGAGAAAGGCTGCTTGGGAAGCTCAGGAGAGTCAGTCGAGCTCACAAATCCACACACACCACGGGCTAGCTCAGCAAGGAGCAGAGGAAGGCTCTGGCAGCCCAGATCAGCTCCAGCCAGGTTATTGTGATGCCGAAGTCACCGGTGCCAGAGCGATCACCGCCTGGTCTGTGGTTAAGTACAGGTTCAGCAGCCAGTGACCTTGGGGCACAGGGGTGGAACAAGGGGCAGGTAAGGTCAGTGTCCTATGGGGAAAACAGGGCCGGTCACTGGGGAAAGGAGGAACCAAAGGATTGGGGGCCTTAGGGGTGACCCAGGACAAGCCAACAAAATGCAGAGCACCTCTGGGAGGAGTTTTGCTCTTGAGGCTGCGACAGTGACTACAGTCTGTCCTGCCAAGGCTAGACCCTAGGTATATGTCAAGGGGCTGCAGGGATTCCACAATCAGGACTCTTCCAAGTGCAGCTCAGGGTGCTACTGATCATATTTGCCATTCTTGAAGACAGAAGTTACATTTGTTTTCTTCTAATCTTCAGGAAACTTTCCCCACCTCCATGAATTTTCTAAGACATTCTGGAGTGGCCTTGGAATGACAACAGGCAACTAACTCCCTAAGCACTCAAGGGCACATCCTGTCAGGTCCTCTGTACACCCAGTTAGTTTAGATGTTCCATAACCTGACCCTGTGCCACCCAGAGTATGTCTTGCCTCCTCTAGGCTTTCCCATTGCTCTCAGGGACATTGCTTTGCCTTTGGGAATCCTTATCAGTGAAGACTAAGCAAGTTATTCAGTATGTCAACCTTTCCCATATCCTTTGTCAACAGGTCCCCTGCCCCACTCAGCAGAAAGGCATATATTTTCATGTCTGGCTTTTGCTGCTGATATAATGGTCTTTCTTGTTGCCTTGACATCTGTCAGGTTCAACTCCAGGTTGTGATACAATTTAAAATCTTTTATTTAAATTTTATTTTATTACATCCATGGAAATAAAGACTGCATCAAACAGAGTTTCTCAGTACTTTTTCTATTGTTTAAACCACCTTAAATACTACCTGAACTGCCATCTGCCTCTGTCTTATCCTAATCTGTTCTTTCTTGGATGCTACTGCAAAAGGCTTTAGGGACTGAAGAATGACACATCTGACAGAGTTCATTAGAGAGAAACCTGACAGTCAGAATAACAGATGCAACTTAAGTTCCAAGCACAGACTTCAGACAAATGAGCACATAGCTACAGGAGTCCATCACTCCTCTGCTCTCTAGGATCTGACATAAAATGAACACCATCAGCATTGCGATGGCTTTCTCTGGCCTCCAGGAGCACTGCTGCTTCATAAGTGCACATCAAGCAGAAACAAGACAATTTTTCTAATGCTTCTGTCTCTGACGAGCTGAAAATAGTACTCCAAAGAACATGAATATCACTAAGCCCATAAAAATGTCAAATCTAACCAGAGTATCACAAAAATACTTACACTACAGCAGGAAAGTCTGGTAAGGGTGCAGCCTCAAACAGTATTTTAAGCCCCAATTGGACTTGCTCTCCATGGCTTGATGTTAAAGCTAATGTCAAAGGTGTAATCAAGCACTGATCCTAAAAAAGAAAATAGTTCAGCCAAAACAAGATACAGCAGACAACAACAAAAAAACCCCATGAAACACAAACTACCAAAACAACAAAAAATCACAATGGGCACAATGTGCTTATGAGCACAGAAGTGCTTTATTCAAAACTTAAGTTACCTTCTTAAAGTTTGCCCTTCTAAGTTTCTGAGCCTGAAGTCCATGGAAGACAAGTGATTTTAAAAATAGTCTATACTTCTGAGTATTTGAAATCATGTTTTACATTAAAGGCAACACAACAGGTAAAAAGGCTGGTTAATTCCTGCACGTTTTCAAGTGCTTGATACTTAACATAAAATAATCACTAGCTGAAGGACTAAAGAGTAATCATGGACTGTAAAACTCATTGTTACCCATTAAATTACACAATTCCCATTCTAGAATGAAAAATCTCTAAAACAGCAAGAAGTATTTGACTGTTTGGATAGCTTTTTCATCTATAAAGTAAATTATTAAGGTATCATCTGACCAATAGGTACCAGAAACTGTTTTGGCCATGCTAAGTTCCAAATTAGATGTACATATTTAATAGCAACCAACCTGACAAATAATTATATTGCTGTGGTAATTGTTTTCTAGTTTGCTGCCTTAAACTGCAGTCATAATGCAGTCTTGAAAGCATTATTACCAGGCAGCTAAAATATGATTTCATAGGAATTACCAAAACAAATGACTGCAGTAAAAGCAAACTACTTTTATTCTAGAAGAATTAATAGTGAAACAAACTTTAGGAATTATGCATAAGGGACAGTATTTTCCTAGAAGCTTTACCACTTTAGAGATAAGCATGCAAAAACATTTTAACTGAAAGTACTGTAGTGCAGTGACACTTTATTTCACAGATACACCTCATAAAACATTTTAAAATCATACCTGTAACATTTTGTAGAAGCTGTCCTTCATACCAGGTACATCCTGCTGCAATCTGCTCATAAGATCAAGCATTTTCAAAATAATATCAGCAGCAAGTTTGCTTTTAAACATCCAAGTAGAAAAGCAAATTGGGTGAAAAAAAAAGGTGAGATGTCAAATCAGCACTGACAAATTCAGTCAATTAAAAAAAAACTAATAAATACCTCCACAAACAAAATAAATATATCTAGCAAGGCAACAATGCTAGAACCAAAGAGATCATATTGAGTTCCCTGGACATGTGCCTGAGCTTCTCCAGCATGCCAAGGATGGCAACAATGAAGACCAAAAACACCACTTGCAGGCTTAAAGTGAGGAGGTTTTAATTATAGGTCCAATTACATTTCACTGGGTTTTGGCCACGTAACTTATAGCTATATTGACTTTTAGCTACAGTGACACTGAGCTGAAGGAATATGTATTTAATTTGCAGTTAAACAATTGCCCCTCATAGCAATGTGTGATATTTTGGAACTCTGATTGCATAAAATCAAAATGAGAAATCATATGCCATGACCAGTTCTAAGTAAGCTTTAACTTGGATCTGCCTGAAATGCTGCTTAAGGTTTAAGGTTCCACATAAGTGGATCTCCAGCTTATGCCAAAAACATTACCTGAATGAACCAATCAGCAAGATTACTTTTTATTTCACAAAATACTAAGTTTGATTTAATACCAATATTGATTTATATGCATTTAAATGTTACTTTCAACTACTATATTCTTTCCATTGTAACAATAACACAACTCTCACATCAGTAATGATTAATTAGATTTTAGATAAATATGTGTGCTCACCACATTTTAGAGTCCACCAATTTTGTCCCCAAACCAGTATCAATCCCACTATAAGGAAACTGTTGTTCTATCAGACATGTGCATTGGCTGGCAGTCAGCACCTTCGAGACATGCATTTTCAGTCTGTCATCTCTGCAGAGCAGTAGGTAGAGTTAAGAATAAATTCAATATACCTATGCCTAGGTATTGGCACCAAAAGGCAACATTTTGTAATAATAACGGGCACAAAAGCTTGGGCATCAAAGCACAAGAGCATCTAAAAATGCTTTTAATACCCAACAACATAGAGCACTTAGAGCATACCTAACTCTCAAATCAAATGAGCTTCACTTTTCAGTTAATACACACACTTATAGGAAACAGACAGTGAAGGGAAACCTCAATAAAATGGGTGGCATAAAGAAACATAGTGAACAAAAGGCAGGGACCAGGAAGTCCCTACACAAGAACCAGTTACCTAGAAGTGAGCTAGCAGAGACTTCTCCACAGAACTCAGCTTAGACACAGGACTACACCCTGCAGTCATGTTTTCCTTCCTAAACTTACTGTGGACACGAAGGACTCATGAGGAGTGTAAAACTGTGGTTTTCCTTATTTCTCTGATCTAAATCTATTTTTTCCTTGTTTCCCTGATCTAAATTTGTATCATATTTGGCTGGGAGCTGCACTTAGCTAGGCAACAATATTACACAGATCATAAAGATGGCCACCCAAATTCCACACACAATTTCAACACAAAACACTCAATCTTTGTTTTTGATCTGCAAAGTGCTTTAGTTCTGTTTCATAGCCACAATATTTTATCCTGCACCATTGCATTACAAAATAATTTCACAGCAATTAGAAAGTTACTTTAGATCTTGCAAGATGACACTCCTAAGTAAAATTAGGGCAGTTATTGTCATTAGCTGCTATTAAAGTGACCCAAGGTGGACATGTCTTTTAACATAGAGCAGATCATGGTGGAGGAATAATAAGCACATAAAAAGGATATTTGTCAGGACATTAATAGCCTTGACCATTCTTTCACACTTTTTCTTCACTAATAGCTCATCCACAATCTGTTCTGGCATCTGAAGATGATCAAGAAGAACAGGCAGCAAAAGATCCATAAAGCATTCAGCTGATTCACCCTTCTTATTGTTAATAACATCCTGTAATAAAGACATTTTATTTTATGTCACTATTTAAAAGTACAGCACAGGAAAGCCAAGCTTACTCTACGCCTTCCTGAACTAGTCTATGTTCCTGCTTTTCCAGCCTCTTGCTATTTCAGGTTTAAGATGGCTGACCAGTATTATACTGGAGGAGGAAGTTTACAGGGAACAGAAACAGCAGGAATTTCCTCATTTCTGTAAGTTCTAGAAAGGAATTCTGACAGTTTTCTACCAACCTCATGACTTCATAAACTGCCATGTCTTCCACTTACAACAAGACATTTCTAAAATACTGCATATCTTTAAAAGAACAGTTGTTTTATGAAGTATGTTTATTTCAACGTAATTATTTTACAATGAACTTTATTACAGGTATTTTTTGTATGTGCTATTTTTCAAGACAAATTATAATAGTTGTTTAAAAATAATTTAAAAGTAAGTTAAACTCAGTTATCAGTCTTGGTACCTCAAAAATCTCTTTGAATAGTTGCAATGCTAAACCTGAACAGTCTTCAGAGCCTTCCAATGGTTGGTTTGACAAGTGCACCAATGCAACAACAGATGGTTCAAAACTCTTTGAGCGAGTCACAAGTCTGGTGTTTCCAGAGACTGGCAAGCCAGCTGGTTCCAGTATCGCCTGCCGCAGGGTGTGACGCAGTTCTAGCACAGAGCAGAAGGCAAGCAGCAGCTCTAAGATCTGTGTGAAGTGAAGAAGAGTTCAAATGCTTTTAAATCAAGAACTCCTGTAACACAACTCTAAAGAGATATGCAAGTTCTGTGCAACTCCTTTTAGCCTTGAAAGTTTTCTGAGGAATAGTTTTCTTTCTTTAAAGCCAAGTCAGCAGCAGAAAGAGTGCACTGGACTGGTGAAGGCTTGTGACAGTGTTCGGTTATTGTTTTCTTTTCTTTAGACATGTTGGCTCGTGATACAGTAAAAAGTACAAACACGTATACACTTAGCATGAAGAAAGGCATCAAAGAGAAAACATTCTGAGACAGGAACGGATGCACATCCATTCTCTGAGCATGCACAAAGAGAAAACCATCCTGGAAAGCTCCTTGTCAACATGTCTCTCTAAATAAACCCAATAAGCAACAACAAAAATCACATAAAGAGAAATAGTAGCATCTGTTATTAACTAGGATGTGTAACACATTCATAGAAAAAAGCTCCAGATCTATTTCACACATATATTTAGCCCCAACATTTTCACATTTCATATTTTAGCCTTTAGTGACAGATAGCCAATGTTTCATTTACGTAAGGTGGTAGCGAGACAAAGTTGAATGTAACAGTTTGCTGCTTAAACAGAAGTGGCATCTATTTGTTCAGCTAAGGTGAGAACACTTATTACTACACATTTGAAATCAGCATCAGGGTTCCCTGATCACCAGTTGAAGTTGGAGTAGTATTAATTCAAGGTTTAGAGAATAAGGTGGGATACACTGCATTTCTGGTAGATCCCAAAATTTCCTATTAGCCAAAGCACTAAAGGTGTTTATTTTGACTTTTCGCCTTTACATATGTTGCCTGAAAGCAGACACACAATCTGGCAGAAACCCCAGCATTACAAATTCAACCTGAGAGCCTTATGAATAACTAGAAAATATAAACTTGGTGAATTGTCTAGGTCATTTAAGAGTCCTGAAGTCAGTGTATTTCATTACCAACCCTTGAACACAAGGAACCTATTTCTAACAACAGAAGAGAAACTAGATTAGGATTGTAGCCTCTTACCCTTTAAGTGAAAAAGTATAAATACCTTAGATGATGAATCAGGATCCCTTCCATGAAGAAGATCTAATATTTGAGCAAGGCAAGAGGTGAAGTGCTTGTACCTACAGCATGCATAGAGAAGAAAAAAATTATAAATAAAATTGAAATTTCAGCACATTTAGACATTTATACCAAGTGACGACTGAAAGAGCCCTGTTCTCCTTCTTATCCCCAAACACTTCAAATACAGTAATACTTTTTATGATTTAATTTCTATTTGAAACAGCACAAGCATTAAAAATATTCTACAAATAAAAGCAAATTCCTTAAAATAAGCACTCTGATTTTTCAGCTATTCTTACTGCTTGATTTAGATTGAAAATCAGCACCTAAATTCTGCTAGTGGAATTTTAAGAACTAGTCAAGCTCCCCACAGAACAAGTCTAATACCCCTCCCCCTGTAAAATTATTACTTCTTCCAACTTCAACCATACCATTCCACTTCAAGATTATATAGCACTGTAAAAGGCAGGATAGCTACTCATCTTGTTGTCTGACTATCAACATTGTCCAGACAAAAAATTACAGTACAGGGTGCTCAATATTCCTTCAGTGCCAATGAAAAAAACAGATTTTGAGTCACACGTCTGTGTCAAACTAGTAACCCAGCAACCCTTTAGGTTCAGATATAGCAGTTATAATTATAATCAACTAGTAACATTCAAAAAGCATCTTGGGATTTTTTTTTCCTAGGGTTTGGTTTAGAATTCAAATAGCATACAGCAAAGAAACTGAACTAGAGCTTAGGAAAAATACTTTTAGGAAATGAAGCTATACCTGGTAAGATAATCTGCAACTTTGGGGTTCTTCATAAGATCCATGAGTAGATCAACAGAATATTTTCTTGTTAGATTATCTCCATTTACAACAATATTGAATATTAACTGAAATGTCTGATGGATATTTCGAGCGTGAAAGAGCTGAAAGGAAGAAGAAAGTTATGTATAGGCCCATACTATGCTGGGTGTCTTATTAAAATTAGCTGGAATTAGAATTTTATTTGGCCAGTGTGACAGTTGGTTTTAGCTACAACTTAAGAAGAGAAACAACTTCAAACACTCACTTACTTTTTCTCCTACTTCTTCATTTAGGGTAAGGCTTGATAATACCGAAAGTGCAAATACAACCATCGTCAAACTGCTATGGGCCAGGAAACTTATTAAGGTACGATAGAAACTCTTCACATTATTCTACAGCAAAAAAGAGAAACAAAGGTATTACAAACTCGTCAAATTTACAGGCTTGACATATTTATACATGAGCCATTGTAAGAGACGGTCCCAAAGTCCCTCATCTGCCTCACGACCATCGCCAAGGAAGACCACAAGGACTGGGACTGAGACCCTAAAATCCCATTACAGGAGCTCTGGCCTGGCTGAGGTGGAATGACTGCCAACTATTGTCTGCAGGTGAACTTCCTGAGTTTGAGGTGTGCGCACTGATGCATCCCCATGGGAACCAGTACAGGAACAATGGACATGTCACAGCAGGCTGGCTTTGGACCGGATCACCCTGAGTTTGTCCTGTACCTATTCTCTGGACCTGCTGTTCTTTGCACCTGCTATGTATCTTTTCCCCACCTTCTGGCCAACTCCCTGTCGCCTTGAAAAGGGACTATAAAGAGACCCCCCCGAGTTAGTCGAATTTGAGATCTCCCCAACAGAAAGAAGATGGATCTATTGGCAGGAGGCCACGAGGACTCATCTCTCTTTTGGTAGCTATAACCCCCTCTTCCCTCTCTCTCTCTCTCTCTCTTTCTACCACTCTATCGCATATTGAGTTGTAATAAAGTATAATGCTGTTGAGCAAAAATTGCTGTTGGCCCCTGCTGTGTCTTTCGTGCTCCGAGATCACTCAAACCATCGTGAACCCCGCTTGCATTAGCAGATCGTGACAGCCATACAAATAATGAATAATAAAAAAGTAAGTTAGTATGGTAACAGTTCTCTATGAAAGCTATTTCATTGTTCTACTGCACAATACTGGCATTGATGTTAATCTTCTCTTCTCAACCTGTATAAGGAAAAATGAGAAAAAACACCTCAAAACAACAGAGAACCAACCAATGAAGAAATTCCATCATTATTTTAAAGAAAGATGAGCAAGTAATTTTGCTAAAGCCTATATGAGAAAAAAATCACTGAAAATTGACTCACATCCCTTCTCTGATTAATGATCAGTTCTGATAATAGTTTCTCCTTTTTTTTGACCCCTGCCTCTCTTCCAAGGTAAACAGAACATTTGCTTTTATGTAGATTAATTTCTCTTTCTGAATTAAAAAATAAAATGTTTGCACTGATTTATGAAGACACAGGAACCAAGCATTTCAGATATGTATTTGAGGATTCAAGGGCCCTGACATGAAGTGCTCTTTTATTGATTTATCTTTTGAAAGGCAAATCTCCTTCTTGCTTACCAAAAATCCACCTACAATGTTTGTTTTAATGACATCTAGTTTTTCTGTGGAAGAATGATCAAATTTTAAATTCACCTTTCAGCTGTAGAAAACGGTTGCAAAAACTAAATGCATAACACAAGCCAGAGCAACAAGACAGTGAACCAAGAGAAAGAGAATACCCAACTTCCTGTTCTACTGGTTGTTTTCTCCAACGTGCGAGGAACAACTGTCCGTTAGGCAGAACAAGCAGGTCAGGGTTATCACTGCTGAAAGAAAATGTTCAGGAAGTACTAACGTAGTTACCTAGAGTCAATTAACTCTTACCCTTAAACCACAGAATCATGACACAAAACCAAAGTTCTTACCGAAGACTTTATCTGACTTTGAATGGACAAGTTGTGACGACAGAGGTTCGCCAGGAGTCCTAAACACGGTACTGTTAACTCATCTTCAGTGGATTGACTTAAAAGAAAAGCCCAAAAGATGTTTCCATTGAAGCATCCTGAATTTAATTACAAGAAATTGTAGGGTGGGGGCTAGGGGAGCTGGGTGGTTGGGGACTTTTGTTTTGTTTTGTGTCTTGGTGGGAGCTTGTTTTTTTAATGAGACACCATTTCACAATGCAAAGCAAAATTCAGATTGTAATCCATGCAGTATGGGCAGCTTTTAACTGAGTACATCTGAAAAAATCCCCAAAGCATCAGAGATCACTGCTATCAGAGGTCATTTATTACATATATTTCTAAGATTCATTAGATTTCTTCCACAGGCACTTGAATCAAATTTTTATTAATCTAACAAGTCTGCTTAGATTAATTTTTATTAATCTAACAAGTCTGCTCCTAGTGACAGGCATGAACTTCCTCCTGGCTCTTCTCTTTGTTAGCTCCCTGCTCCCAGAGGTGTGGAGGTGGGCAGAGGCCAATTAATATTCCATCACCCAAAGTTCCACAATCACTGCATTTGACAATCTGTAACAAGTACATGGTTTTCAAAGGAAAGTCTGTTAACTTCAGAGCACAGCTCATTCTGTATACTCTTGTTAGTACAGTACTCTAATGGCCTTCAGAAAGTTTAGAAACTTAGCTCGTGTTTTCCCAGAAAAGACATCGAGTACACACTTACATATGATGCATTAGAAACAAAATTAATCCATCGATGTTGGCACCAGCACAAAAGATGGGAGCATTGTAGGTTAGTCTCTGCAGCAACTGAATACCCTGAGGAAACAGAAAGCTGTTCACATGCCGGTTGTACACCACCTCAGGAGGGATGTTACAAAAGATGAAACTGAAAGGACATGCATCAAGACACCACAACTGAATGAATTTTCAGACTCTAACATTAACATAACAATTACATAAGCTGCTGCAAGCACATTTTAATGTCCTAACATACTGATGTACTTAGTAAAAGCCCCAAAAAGATTATTAAGATTTTGACAGAGGAGTTACCTTTTCATCCTATTTGATACCTTAAGTTTAAGCTTTCGTATTTTTCAGAGTCTGTACTGCCTTGGTGTGTAACTCTGAGCTCCACACTAGGTGTTAGCAAGTTCTCTTCACCGGGTAAATAGACAAAACAATACTTTTCCAGCTTGAGAACCAAGGACAACCGTTACAAGCTCCAGGCCCAAAAAGCGTAAACGGCAGATTGAAGAGAGCAAATAAGGAGGATGGGACTTCATAACCTGAAGCTGTAATTGGACAATTAACTCCAATATGTAAATGGACCAAAACTTATAAAAGTGTGACGCCTCATGACCAGTCATCCATTTTGTGACATTTTGCATCCCCCTTGGGTGTAGCCCTGGCCAGGCTCTTGTAGTGCCTAAGGTGCATCCTTTTAAGGCCTTTTAATAAATACCTACTTTATTTTTTAGCTCTGTCTAGTCTCTGTTCCAGGTCAGCCCCTCATGGCATCACATGCAATTCTCCACCTTGGCCGCACCAGCAAGTTCTCCATTCTGTCCTACTGAAAGGTCTAGAACTCTCATCAAAACCCAAAAAGCACTTTGCAAGCTCTTGTAGAAAGGATGCTTGCAGGAAAACAGGTTTGCTTTAAAGACTGCCAACAGATCTAAGGGTAGCAAAATCCTTCACACAACATTCTTCTGGCACATAACTGAAGTCAATACACTCAAACATTACAAAAATCACAGAGGAGGTTAGCAGTTAAAAGAAAACCTCACCATTTAGATATCTAAGAGCTTCAAGGCCTTAAGACTGGATCTACCGGACTACAAAATTTCTCCTATGGACTGGCCAGCCACTTGGATCCCTAGATCTTGTGGTACTCCTAGTGCTTTGAGAAATACATAAACCACAAGAAAAGGGATCTTTACTAGATGCCTGACTTATTTTCCACAAAACAAGAGCCACAGGACTACTAGTAAATTAATTTTCTGCTTTTCAGAAAAAGACAAGTGACAATAGGCAACCAGCAAGTATTTGCTGAAAGCTTAGAGGAAAACCTGTGCATATTTGAAAAAAATAAAGAAAACTTTAAGGACAGGTTAAAATTGGTGAGTTCAAACTGATAAGATGTCAGACATTCACTGTGAGCTTTGATTAGTGCAGCACCTGGCTTTCAGTGGTGGGGTAGCACTAACCAGAAAAAAGGAGGCCACATGTGCTCTGCAAACCTCCCATGAAAACAGGCAGCCACAGCTTTCCTTTCACTCCTTCACAGTTACCTGTCAAAGTACTGATTAGATTTATTTTTTAGCTCTGTACAGCTCATATGAGGAGAAACAGCCAAATACCTCAACTGGAAATCAATCTTCTGAGCTCTCAAGCCTCGACATTTAAAATAATTTTTAAAAAGCAGCACTTTTTTTGGCTGGTTGTTATTTTTGCTTTGCGGAATTTTTGGGGGGTTTTCTGATTAGAGCAGGTGAGAAGCACAGTAAGATTAAAGAGAGTACAAAGAACTCTATAAATTGTTAAATTCCTGTCATACTCACCTCATACAGCAAATAAAGTACACATCTAAGATCAACTTTCCCTTGACGCATTATTTCCAATACAGCTTTTGAAGGGCTATTATATGCATACAGTGTAATGCTTATTAGGCAACAGTAGCCAAACATTATTAAGAATTAGTTCCTTCACCTGTAACAAGACTGGGTCACTCAGATTAGTAGTACTTCGATGAACCACTCCTGCGAGCACACTGGTCAGATTGTAGGTGTCCTGGAGAGCTTCTCTAGTCTCCGTGTCTGAAGCTGGAATTTAGGAATTATTAGCAAAACCCCCATCTATTAGCGAAAGAAACAGTTGTATTAGCTACCAGTTGAAGCAGAAGCCAAAATCTCCGACCAGCTCTTCATTTATGTTTTCAAGGTAACTACAAATAAATGACAGCTGCTACGCACTTGTCTCTCTACCTCACTTCTGGACACACAGTTAATTACAACACTAATACATTTCCTTAAGATGCTTGGACACTGAAAGAATAGTCTACCTCCTACCTACCAAGTTCGAGTTCTGAGATCTTGAAACCTGCACTTCAAAGGCTTAGATCCTAAACTCAGTAAGCCCAGTTTCTTGCCTCATGCTATGGTGGAAAGGTAGACTCAGACTGATAACTTGACAGAGTTATCTAGTATTAGTTAAATAAATAAATAGAAGCCAGTTCTGTTTAGGCAACCCTCAAAGAGATGTACAGCAAAACAGGTAGAGCAATAGATCATTTGGGAGAGGACTCAATTCTTAAAATTTTCCAGACCGAACCCCAGCAACAAATATAATTTTACAGTAATTGTTCCAAAAACATAAAAGGAAGCTCAGAGGCTTAAACTCCATGAATCAGAGAATATAAACAAGGGAGCATCATAAAGGACTCAAATCTTGAATAACTACTCATATATGATGAGAAACTAAGCAGTGATGGGATAACTTTACCCTGTACATGTAGGCTGTGCTCTGAGCACAGAGCTCCCTGGACAACGAAGTCCCATTTTCATGAAGTACAGGGGAAAAAAAAAAAACCAACAAAAAAGGCATCTCAAGACAAGCAAAAGGTAGTAGAACCTCTTTTGCAGCTGGGAAACTTGACGCACATAGGCCAGGCTTATTGCAGAGCTCACACTGCCAGCAAACACTCCAGTGGGAGAAGTAAACTGAGGTGATGACAGTTAAGGATGTGATATGACTGCTCCCTATCCTTGCCTGCCCTAGCCAGGTTTCTCACTTGATTAAAAAAGTATTCTTTTCCAGCTCCAAAATTCCTTTGGAATTTTCTCACCCTACCCAGTGGATAAACAAATTCTGACAAGCATGATCATTGTCATTCACAGGAATGACTTCAAATCTCCTCACTGCAAAAATTCTTAACGAGTGGCTTAGCCAAGCACTCCACTACAATGAAAAAGACTTCATCTTTCACACCTTATGCTTCTTCCAGGACATTCATCACCCAAGCCACAGAATCAGCATCTGTCTTACCTTCCCTTGCCGAGACAAAAGATAAAAAGTTCAGATGCAAACCTTACCTAACTGTGATAACAAAGTAATCACAGACAAGGCCAGAGAAGGGTTTATATTAGTGTCCTCCAGGAGCTCTACAAGGCAACTGAGACATTCACTTGGTAGAATCTGGTTTGAAGCAAAAAAACGGGTAAGCTTCAGACCAGAGATAACCTGGAGATGAAAGGAGAAAACCAACTTTACTGAACTGCAACAATGTAATTGACACAGAAGTCCAAGCACAGAGTTGTATGAAATAGATTTTGTCCTACTAGACAAACTGAGACTGTAGGTGCCATTCTAATGGGACATTTATATTCACATCTGCTGAGGAAAAAAAAAAAAAAAAAGGCAGTAATGGAAAAATCTGGTTTTCATTCCTTTTTGCTTGGAAAGTACCAAATTTATTTATTTTGAAAGAACAACACAACAGATTGCTCGACACCAACACACAGCACACAACTGCCTTCCAAAGGCCTGGACAGGGACCCAAAGGTGGCACTCTGCAGGGAGGATTTGCAGCGGCAGTCAGTGTTGTTTGGGAGCACTCTGTGACTGGGATGAAAAAATGGAACCTGAGCTCGGGAAACACTAGATAACAAAAGGCCAAAAATTATACACCTTCACACCAATACAGGTAGACACGATTCATATTTTGCATAATGGAGACACATAATGTTGGTTTTGCGTATTCCCTCCGTGTCTCTTTAGAAGGGATACAGAGAGGAAAGCAAAGCAAGATACTAACTCTCATATAAACGTTCTAGCAATTAAATAAATCTGTGTTTGAAAAAAGTTAACTTGCAGATTAATTAAAGGCCATGACATAAGACAAAGCTGTACCTGAAGATTAGGGAAATCCACTGGCCCACCTCCTTAGCAGAAAACACATTTGAATACATGTTACACGGAACTGGAAAACTCCAGATACAAGACCAGTTCGTCATTCACACGCGATTTTTTAAGCTTTGAAATGATTCATGCGGGCCAGAATTTTGGGGATAAATAAAACAAGTCCCTTGTAACACATACTACCTGCTTGCCCTGGGTGCATATAGACTCACAACACACCTCTTTAAACACATAAACACACCGTAAAACATTATAATAACGGACATCACAGCCACCCCCGCGCCCCGCTCCCTCCGCGCCCCGGGACGGGCGCAGCTCCCACCTCCAGGCTGCGCTGAAGGAGCGCGGTGTTGTGCGCTGTCTTGGCGGCGCGGTACTCCGTGGCTGCGAGGAGCAAGGCCTTCATGCAGCGCAGGACATCCATGGCGGCCCGGCCCCTCAGACGCTCCACACTCGGCTCTCACTCGCATTTCCCGCCACCGTCGCCATCGTGACGCAGCGACCACTGAGCGCCAGCGGCCGCCGCGCGGCACCACGGGAGGCGCCGACGCCGCCATCTTGCTTAAGGGAGGCAGGGGCGGGCAGCAGCCACGGCTTGGGGGACGTGGCGAGAGCCGGGGCATCCGGGGAATGCAGGCGCTTGGATCGGCGACAGCGGCTTTAAGGCTCACGTACCGTCGGGGCGATCCAGAGGGATGCTTTTCCTAAGAAAAGCTCTGTGCGGTCGGGGTGATCTGAGTCCTCCAGCCGCCCAGCCTCTGGAGGGCCGCGTCCGGTTGGAGCTGCCGTCGGTTCCCACCTGGCGCCTCCAGCCCTGCCTCACCTTCTTGCTGTTTTTCTAGTTCCCATTACCCTTTCCTCTTCTATTGGGGAGGACTTAAGCGCGGCCAGAAGCCAGCCTCCCCTCCTGGCTGTGGTTCCTTGGCGTCTCCCGCGGGAAGGGCGGGTTTTGGCGGTGTTCGGGCGATGGCGGGGACCGAACCCACCCGACCCCTCGTCCGCCTCACACAGCGCCTCCCGCAGGCCGCTGCGGACACTGTGCCCGCCCCCGCTGCCTGCGCTGCCACAGGAGTCCTTTTCGTCGTGATCCTTGCAGTTGCAGCGCCCCGGGACACCGGGATCATGCCCTTGTTGGACCATGTTCTTCCTTACACCATGTACTCGAACCTTTCGAGTATACAAGAGGTACAAGAGGTGCCGCCCCCTCACTTCTCAACCCCTCGGCATGAGCGCACACGCACTCACCTGCTCACCTTTTGGATGTCGGCAGGTAGATGCTGCTGTGTGACGCTTTTGAACATGTTTTCTCAACTCGTGCACGGATTGTTTTCTGCCATATTAGGCTGCAAATATGTGTAGGAATATCTATATTGGCCTCTATATTTTCCTATACTGTTAAAAGGACAAACATTGCCGTAAAGCACAGCCGAGCAATGTTAATGTAATTTAAATGTCATTGTGTCTCTTTTTTCCTCTTTTAAGTCCTTGATCCTTCTCGTGTCCCCTGCTTCATATGACTGCTGCAAGGGAACACTGGAGAAGTGACTGGAGCGGGGGCTTGGAGTCACGCTCAGTCCTGGATGCCGCACCAGGAGCTGCAGCCACCACGACTGTTGTAAATCTGAGTCCAAAACACGCTGCCAAGTGCCACGTGAAAGGCACCATAGCCCAGCCCTTGTGCCCTGCTCAGCCAGAGTCACTCAGTCGGCACTGTGAGACACGCGCAGGGATTCCTTATCACTCGGCCTTTTCCCAAGGCTGAACATCAGTGTGACTGAGTGAGCACCTGGGGGGCTGTGAGACTGTAATTTCAGAAAACCTACAGTGTTGTGCTTTGTTAAGGACCGTGCTGCTGGAGGTGGGGTGTCTCAGCACAGCAGTTCCTCAGTCTGGTACCTGTGATAACCAGCTATCAGACAGGCTGCTGGATTCTGCAAGTAAAGAGACACGTCAGTTATGTGCTCCTGCAGAGCAAGGGCTGGCGTGTTTATGTCCCATAGTACCATTTTTCACAGACAACTATTTTCAGTTAATGAAGTTTTGGACACATATTTTAGTATTTCTTGGTATTGCTAGGGTTAATTAATAGTTTTTTTTTTTTTTTTTTTCTTTTTTTGTGTCTCTTTCATGCTACAAATATTAGTTGAGCCTGGAGCTAAAAACTTGCAGCACTGTTAAACTCATAATGAAGTCCAAAGCACTGAAAGGTGTAAAATTCCTTTGACAAATAATGGTGTGAGAGAAATATAATAGAAAAAATCTAACTAGTGTTACCTGTTAAAATACATTAAGAATTGTGAAGGGTCTTAAACATACAACGAATACTAATGTGTTCCTCACAGTCTCAAATGGTGAGGGAGTCTGCAGTAGTGACTGGAAGACTCAGGACATACATTCCAGTTCTGGCTGTGGCTGCTAGTTGCAGGCCACCTTCAGAACTCAAGTATTTATTAAATATTAAAAATTTGGGGTAATATTAAAGCAAATTTTTACATTAAAAAAACAAACAACAAAAGACAGAAAATACAGAACTAATGGCAGTAGAAAATGAAATGGAGTAAGCATTCCCATATGTACAGAACCTATTAAAAAAAGGATGTGTTGATGCTAGCATGCAAGTAGAACTTGCAGTGCTCTTGTAATCTGCTAGAACCATTCCTCAACATTAAAAGTATTTCAAACCATTTTCCTTTGGCTGGTTAATATTTTGTGGCATGGATTTAATGCAGCATTTTTGTTTTAATTTGCATTATTCATGCTACAGACTACTAGTATTCCTTGACATTGCTTAAATACTATTCACTCCTCCAGCAATGAGATAACATGAATCATGCAAAATAACAAAGTTAGGGGTTTTAAAGCATCTTACAATGCCAATAGTTTTGTCCGATATGGTTTTTATCACCACCTATCAATTCTGCCATAAATTACTTATGCCCATTCATTTTCTGTATTTATATTGCTGCCTTCTAACAGAATGTTCACTCTAGCAGTCAACATCTTGGAAAATTTACAGGCTAAAAACCACCAGAAGACACATACTTGGACACAAGATACCTTTCCCCCTCACCTATGTATATGTCTGTAACAAAAAGTACTCATATTGCTGAACAAACATGCATAATAGCTTGTACTGGATCTACTGGTAGAAAATTCAGCTACTCTGACAGTCTGCAAAAGGAGGAGGGTAATTCCAGGTCTAAAGCAGACGACACCTGTAGCGGGCAATCTGTGACGAGCGCTGATCCAGAACAGTCGGGACAAATGGAGACGAGAGATCTCTAGAGCCTGGTCTTATGTTACAGGGTTTATTGTGGGGGCCCTGCTCGGAGTTGCCAGCCGCAACTCTGAAGCAGGCCCCAAGGAATGGGGGTAGGAAGAGAAATAGCAAGAGGCGTTCGAGAGAGTAGGGAGAAGGGGAGGACAAAGACAAAGGAAAAGATGGCAGAGAAAGAGATGGCTAAGATAGCTAAGATGGCTAAAGAAGGTAAAGATGGCTAAAGATGGCACCGTCTTCTCTGGTACCCCTTATCAAGGGGGCTTGAAAGTGGGTGGGGGAAAGGACTTTGGACCAATGGGATTACAAATACATCATACTTCAGGGGAAGGTTACAAGTACAAGATAAACTACATTTTGAGGAATGAAACAGAGCATCTTATCTGACCCTTTACTTTGTCTGTGGGTCAGAAAGGGGAGTTACTTTCACCAGCTGCATCACTGCCCACCAGTTGCTCAGCAAGCAAGGTCTGTCATCTCAAAACTCATTTTCATCTCAATCCGGCTCACATCCCCCACTAAACAGTCATACCTATAGGGCCTTGTTATTTCATCTTCCCCAACAGACACCCAGCTGGAAGCTCTCCCCAGCTGAGGCACTGCGCTGGGATACATCCTGGAATGGCAGCTTCCCAAACCATCAGGTGCAGATCCTTCAGGGTAGGACAGTGACGTCATCACTGTCGTCATCAACTTCTGTGAAGTAATCAATACAAACAAAGATGTCGTTGGAAGACGCTCTTTGGAAAGGCCATGGGAAGGAGCATGGCCTGTGGCAGGGCAGGTATCAGTAACCCAGTGTGGTTTCTCAGTGCTCTCTCTGCTATTGCAGGGCCAACATTTAGGCCCCGTGTCCTATGGACTGGATTCTCCAGGAACACACCTGCAGGCAAAGCCTACATTCTGAGCTAGCAAACACTGTTGTCAACAGTTGTATCCACACGAGACCCCTCCTTCCTGAGGAACAGTCAAATGTTGGGAGTCATCCAGCCCAACTAAAGGAAGAGAGCCTGAAAAATCCTATTCTCTCTTACACTTTGTCAGATTGGCTACGGTTTTTGAGAAGCCATGGAAAAGGCAGAAATTCAATGCTTGGAACTCAAAGCTCCAATATGGAAACCTATTGCTCTTCAAGCAGCTTCCCTCAGAAAAGCTGTTCCTAGGCTAAAAAACAAAGCTCAAATATCTCCAACCACCAGGATTGTGACCCCAGTCCCCTGAGGTGTTCCGCTGGTTGCGCTGAGCACTCAGTCTTGCATGTGCAGCAAAGCCAGCCACTTCACCCACACGTGAGGGATGGGACAGGGAAATAGGGTGTTTGCTTTAGGGAGCACTGCCTGTGTTTCAGAAAGAGCCATCACGACATTAACATAAGCCCCCGCTGTGGGCATGTAATAATGCAGTCTGAGAGGGAAGTTTGGAATGCTATATAAGTGAAATTAAATAAAAATTTAATAAAAACAATTCCAAAGTGGCTTGACTATTTTTAAAAAGCCTCCATTTTAATGGAAGATTACACATATTTTGGCATTGAAATGAAAGGGTTTGTTTTCCTCCCTGTGAGTCCCGATGAGGACATTGTGCATCTTCTAGAAAAATTCTTGTTGCAGGACTAAAAATAAGATATGTATTGCACCTGAGTCTTCCTAAAAACATATCCATGCTACTGCGGGATTTTCTTTCTCCCTGGAACAGCAATGATAAGAAACTATAAAAACATTTTTAGAGCAAATGTGGCATATTAGATGTGTGATACAAGGTACAAGGTACAAGATGACAAGGTAATGTGAAGACATGGGAAATGTGTCTCTGTGACTTCCCCTCAGCAAGGTTGCTGGGGCTCAGGCCCCAGAACTGCAGCTTAGTGCACACAGTGCTGGGGGAGCTCAGCCAGGGCTGTTGCACTGCTCTTGTGTGTGAAACCCAGCGACTGCAGCACAGAGGGGCTGCCTGTTGGAGACTGAAATAGTTCATGCCTCAAACTTTGATATAAAATTCTGCTCATTATAACAAAAACTGTATAAGGAAGCTACAACCAAAGAAACCTCCCTGAGGATGCCTGACTGGAAATTTGGACTGCAAGTCAAACTGCTGAGATTAGATAAAGGGAAAAACCCATTCTTCAGTCACCTGAAACTAACAAGTAAACAAGGAAAAGAATGTGACCCAAACCCAGCAGCTGTGCTAAGAATAATCACTGTGGGGATGTTCGGGATGTGGGAGGCCATAGCCCACAGACCCCTTTGCTGGGAGCAGTTTGCACAAATTTCTGTCCTGAAATGAGGGGCGGGGGAGACAGTTTCAGTGTGTTGTAACCTCTGCTCAGGGGCAGTGAGCCCATCCTCCCTTACGCAAACTGGCCCAGCTGTGGAACCCCCAACCTTGGGAAGGCCACATCCATGGGATATCCATATGAGAGGCAGCTGGGGGGTGCCTTAATCGATCAAAGGCCCCCAAAGAGTCATTCCTGAAGCCTTGCACCACAGCACTGCACGTGATGCAACAAACCCAGAGTCTGTTCTAAGAGACAATGGCAAACTCCCCTCTTCCCCCAGGGAGGTGCCTGGGTTTTCCTACCTAACCTGAGTGTATATTAACCCTTTGGATTCTATGCTTTATGGGATGGCCTTTACTGCTAAGACCAGCTGGAGAGGATCAATGGAACATTGTTGGGATCCACAGAGTGCACTATGATTTCCGTCACTCTCTTTCTGCCCGTCCCCCCACCTCTTTCTCCTTTCTCTTATTTTTACTCTCCTTTTTCTCTCTCTCCCTCTCATATTTACTATCAAATAAAAGCCATACAATTTTCACTGGCATATGGTCTTATTTGCACCTTAATTCAGGCAGAGGCATTTCTAATAACTTTAATAACTGGATCATAACACGGCCCCACACCACCGTGCTGAGCTGCTGTTGGGCATGAGATGCAAATCACAGGGCAGGGTGGAGACTCCAAGGTTTTGTTTCCTTAACAAAAGGATTTCCCTTCTCACTAGTGCCCTGGCTGGGGCTCTCAGCACACTCTGCCAGAAGTCATGGAACAGTCTCAGGGTTATTTTTCAGCCCATGGCCTGATGGATGCTGCAGCTATCCCATCTCACCCCATCGGACACTGTACTCAGCAATAAAAGTTTAGGGAAAGGGAGGACGTTTGTGGTTATGTGTGGGCTGAGGCCTCACTTTGCTGGAGGTTGCTAAACATCTGCCTCCTGATGGGAAGGAGTTGCTAAAACTCTTTGCTTTTCTTGTGTGCACAACTTTGCCTTACCTATTAACCTATTACACTGTATTTTATCTGGTCCAGGAGTTTCCTCACTTTTGCTCTTTGTGTTTTCTTCCCCCACCCTGTCCTGCTAAGGAGGGAGGGAGTGAACAGCTGTGGGAATGCTTAGCCTGTTGAGGCCAGCCTGCTGCACTCTAGAAAGCACATGGCTGAATCTGGCCTAAAAAAACTCGTCTCCTCCACCATCAATATGTTATTTCAGTCAATTATTTTAGTGAGCCAAAATGATCTGACTTAAAATTTTTAAGAACTGAATTCTTTCACATTATTGGCAAAACTTTATAAGGAAGAATGGGTTTGAAAAGTCTCAAAATATCTGAGTTACCTGCTGACAGGAATGCCAGTGTAACTCCAGTAAAGTGGCTAAGGTCCAAAATAGAGTATTTTTTGTCAGCAAACCATTCTTCTTCATGGGAAATTGTGTCTTTCATGCATAGGCAAAACCCCTAATAAGCAATAAATTACCAGCATATGAGAGCTTGGAGTGTTCTTGATGAAGTGATTTTCTCATTCCACTTAAATGCTGCTTAATATTGGCAGTCCTCTTGGCTGTGCTACTACAAGCAGGGGAGTGAGCCAGCTTTTAGGTGTCCTTTCACTTTGCCTGGGTATTTGATTGATGCATTAGTCTCTCTAAGACTTGTTTTACTTGAATAAAGCATCATTATTTGGCATTGTCACTTCAGGTGCCTCACAGTCACACAGAATTATAGATTCTTTAAACCAAAAAGATCATTGCAATATCCCAGATCCCTATGAGATGCTGCATGCAATTCCAGTGCTTTCAAGTAGAAAAAGGTCATTAGGAACTGGAGAAAGTAAGAAAAGTAATATAGATATTTCATCGGTGCTATCAAAAAGAAATGAGAAAGGAGCTGGTTAATAAATAACAGAGCCACTTAGTCTACAAACACAGGAGCTACTTTTTGAGCTCATCTATAATAAGATCTGAGTAGAGAGCAAACTTGGAAGTATTTTCTATAGTATTGTGTTTGTGGATCTTTTAAAAAAAATTATGATCATAAACTAAAATGACAAAGATTAAAATGATCATTAATCATAGATGAATCTAAGATATTTTGATTTATTTTTTTAAAAAAATCTATGATCCCTAATACAGTCTTCAGAGATGTAATGAGAATTACTCACCTGTATTCTAAAATATCCATGGTGTTCCCTGAAGATACAGTAAGTGTAGATAAGGTCCTCAAAGCTGTGAAAAACATTGTATACATAATACATCACATTAACAAAGTGGACATATCTGCAAATGGTATTAAAGACATGAGAAGAGCAGTAAAATTGAATGAAGCAGAGACAGAAAAGCAAAAGAGATCCTCGAGATTTCAAAATGAGTGAAGCTTTAATATCTTTAAATACAAGATTACTCTAACCAGGGGTTTCAAAGAACACGTGAACTAAGCCTAACACAGGCCTTTAATAAGCATAATTGATTCCACAGACATCACCTCTTCTCATCCCTCTCTTATTTTCCTTACTGCTCTAACCTTGGTTTTGCATTTCTGTCACAAGAAGGCTGT
Source organism: Hylia prasina (assembly GCA_013397195.1). Lineage (NCBI taxonomy): Eukaryota > Metazoa > Chordata > Aves > Passeriformes > Sylviidae > Hylia > Hylia prasina. The sequence goes on along the minus strand of VYXD01004248.1, from coordinate 49,568 downwards.
TGAATTCTTGGAGAGATATTGGCAGGAAATGGCCTCCAGTCACCAGCTCCCAGAAAATTGACTGTATGGCTCCTGCTTCTAAGAATAATGTTCTTCTTTGCATTTCCCAGGGTTTTAGTTATTGTTATTTATGATAATATGCATGTGCTTGAACACTGAGGCTACTGATGTCCTTGGATATATTTTGTCAAGAGAAATAAAAGCTTTATCAGATACCACAGTAGCAACAATTCAGGAGGTGAACTGGAGATCATGACTGTGATCAAAAAGGTAGCGGAGTTCCAAGAACTTATACATCACAAATAAGTGAGGAAGTTGGGGAGGGGGGAGCAGCATTTGACAACAAATTGTTTTTGACTGGTGAGCCTGTTCATCAGGAGGACTTCAGCTGTACCTATGTAGCTATGTGAACTGTGATGAGAAGGAGAATCTTGGGGCAAAAACCTGGCTTAGGGAACTTGCACAGAAATGAAGGGTTACTCTGAAAATAAACGACTTGGTTCTGCAAAAAAAAGTTACTATGAACTGAGATCAGAATAAGGCTTCCAGTTATAAGAGATTTATTTTAATTCAAAGAGTGGTATCACAGGGATGCATATTTTGGTTTTTGCCTTCTTGAGATACCTGTGGAAATCCACATGTTCCTTGCTGAAGAGTACTTTTATAAATGTGAGTGCTCATTCTTTGCACATGGGCAGAGAAGTGTGAAAAAGAAATACCAGGAACTGATCATTTTTGGAACTTGTTCTTTCTTTACTGATGACCTAAATTTTAAAATATTACTGCCTGGATATTATTCAGCTACTAAATGAACATGAAACTACCATTAAAATGGAAACTTCTGTTTCCTCATTAAGTACTAAATGCTTACCAAGATCTAGTACAAATATGTGAAGGATGAATTCCTCCAAACATGGGGACATGTGAGCAATCCAGTTTATCTGAAAGAATAGGCCTATAACCATCCCAAGGGCAGCAGAAGATGCGAAGTCATGTACAAGGAGGAACAAAAGATACAGAAGTCACATACAAAGAAGAACAAAAGATGGTACACCACTCAAGGATATGGGAACCGGATGAAAGCCAGAAACAAGGACTGTGAAATATGCCGCATATGCAAGAACAACCAGCCTATCAGGGCTAAAGGGCTGACACATGCTTTTAGGATGCAACCTATTGTGAAGCAGCATGTAACACGTGATTAAGGCTAAACACTGTATAAAAAGGACTGCTACTTTGCAATAAATGGCTCACTTTGATCATACTGATCATGGAGTGATGTCCCATTCTTCTTTTCTCCCGCACAAATAAAATATTTGGTTTGGAAGAAAAGCGAGGTGAGAGGGAGAATGGCATGTTGAACAGTAAGGCGAACAGTAGCAAAAACAGTAGGTCTGAACGGAGGCACTGTCAGAGACTTGGAGTAATTCTGGATGAAGGAGACAGTGTGCTGTGGAGGAACGTGTATCAGCAGAGCTGTACACCTTGCCCAATTGGAGGAGAGATGCATTTGAACTGGTCCCACCACTCTGACTCCCGGGTCCTCCATGGGAGTGAACTCTCCCCCATATCCAAGTAAAAAAGGACAAGAAAATTTGTTTGCTGTAGCAAGTGGATTAGTGTCTCTGCCCACAGATCAGTCAATTTGAGAAGGGCTTGTCAGCTTGCACATCAACCATCTTAGGTGCTAAGCAAGGTGTTAAGATGCAATGCTAATTCAAAAGTTGCCTTTGAACATCACTAAGAGCTTCAACGTTGTTTGCCCCCAGTTTTAGGGCTGCTTGCGTAGTGAACCGCTGGCAGGCAGCCTTGTTTCTGAGGCTATTCTCAGCCAGCACACTAATACCGTCCCATGTGCTGTCTGAGCACAAGCCTTGCTCTGACCTGTGCAAACCACCATCTATCTGTGCACCACTGCTGCCACTCTCGCAGTTTAACCACGGCACTTGTTCGTGTCGGGATTGTAGTTAAATCCACTAAACACTTCAGTTTTTATCAGCTTTTAACACTAAAACCCCCAAGGGCAAACTGGAAGTCACATGGATTTCCATATGCCTGCACAGAATATTGTGACAGGCAGATGTGACAGGCCAAAGTATGTCTGCAAGACATCACAAGACAAATCTGCTTTGCCCTTAAAAAAAAAAAAAAAAAAAAAAAAAAAAAAAAAAAAAAGGCAACTGTGTTGGTGTGGCACAAAGCTTAACCCAGGTTCTAGCTAACATTGTCATTCTTCCTCTGTTTCAGGTTCCCCATTTGTCTCTTCTGATGGGGTATGGATGTGCATTCCCTCCCATCTCCCTACCATCCCCCTCACCCCCTGCATTGTCTCATTCCACACCATACTGAAAGCAAGTTCCCGTAGCTCCTTTCCTGAGGGCTCTCTTTGTCCCTCACTTGCTATTTCTCTTCTTCTCGTTCTGTTATTTTGCAGACCTCCTTTTTCTACCATCCAACCCAGTAGTCCTCCATTTCTCTCTCCCACTTTCTCCCCTCTCCATTGATTTGTTTCATAAGAAATTAATTGTTAGTGATTGATAAAAATATCTTCTCATATTTTTCAATTAATTAGATGTGCTAAAAGGTTTTCATGTCACACTCAAATGTATCTGCAATGAGAGTACAAAACCTCATAGGTTCAAAGACCTAGATTCTGTTTTTTAACTTTGAATACATTATAAACAGATCAATTATAAAAGTGTAAAAAGGGAAATAAAAGTGCTACTCCCTACTGAAAAATAAAATAATTAAATTTTAACTGTAGTAATTAAAGCTTCAGACAGAAATAGCAGTTTTATATGCCCATCTTGTCTGTGGATTTGTCATATGAATTGAAACAGAACTTTGTAATATTCAGCCTCAGCCTATATTCTTATATCGGGTAAAATTCCTGTGGACAGAGAGTAAGACAGACTTGATCAGCATAGTTGATCTGATAGACAGGATGCCATGGCAGGGGCAAACAGAACTTTAAGATTACAGAAGATGGGATTAAACCTGTTTATGGGAAAACAAGTGATTCAATCAAGACCTCTGCAAGCAAGAAATGTTGTAAAATGTATGAGTTGTCTGTATAATTCTTAACCTTATTTTGTAGTAGGAAATTATTAACCTTCCTGAAATGGTATATAAGCTTTGGCAAAATTTCAGTAAAATCGAATTCTGATCACCGAATCAATCTTCCCATCTTTCCATCAATCGTCAGTAAATTCCTTTGAAACTCAAGGCTGAGCTTTCATCAGACCGAAATTCTACAAAGAAGGAAGTGTTTTGTAACACTCTGTGAGACTTTTCAGTGTCTCAACAGTGCTAAAATGGTGTTTACTCATCGTTACAGAGGCAGTTACTTTGAGGAAAGTTCTTAGCATGTTTTGGCAGGCTGAGCTGTTTTCTCTGGGCCCCCCTTATTGTCTGCAGAGAGAGACCAGCATCACCAGATTATAGTTCATTTATCATCTGTTATATAAAATGTTTTTTTGGAAATGCCACCCTCTCACTAGTCACTATAAAGGAAACCTAATGCAACCAGCACTACTTGAATACAAAGACACACTCCCTTGGAGTCTGTTAGTATCAGAGAAGAGCTATTAATGTTAGAGAAAATGATTGTTGCCTTTGGAACTGTTAACTCATAAAAAAATCAGTATTAGGCTACTGTAAGGGACAGTCCCAAGGTCCCTCATCTGCCTCACGACCATCACCAAGGAAGACCACAAGGACTGGGACTGAGACCTTAAAATCCCATTACAGGAGTTCTGGCCTGGCTGAGGTGGAATGACTGCCAACTGTTGTCTGCAGGTGAACTTCTTGAATTTGAGGTGTGCTCACTGGACTGATGCATCCCCATGGGAACCAGTACAGGAGCAATGGACATGTCACAGCAGGCTGGCTTTGGACCGGCTCACCCTGAGTTTGTCCTGTACCTATTCTCTGGACGTGCTGTTCTTTGCACCTGCTATGTATCTTTTCCCCACCTTCTGGCCAACTCCCTGTCGCCTCGATAAAGGGACTATAAAGAGACCCCCCCGAGTTAGTCGAATTTGAGATCTCCCCAACAGAAAGAAGACGGATCTATTGGCAGGAGGCCATGAGGACTCATCTCTCTTTTGGTACCTATAACCCCTCTTCTGTCTCTCTATTTCTTTCTCTCTCTCTCTCTCTCTCTGATTCTACCACTCTATCACATATTGATTTGTTATAAAGTATACTCCTGTTGAGCAAAATTTGTTGTCCCCTGCTGTGTCTTTTGTGCTCTGAGATCACTCCAACCATCACGAACCCCGCTTGCATTATCAGATCGTGACAGGTACTTACAAAACACAGAGACAAAAGGTTCTTTCCACACTCACTCTCTCATATTAAATAGCTGCCATTCTTTTTCTTCTTGCTCAGCAGCGCTTCACAGGTTCTTCTTGTTATCTTTCCATGAAAAAACAGGAATTCCATGGAGAAAAGAAAACAAGGTATCTTGCCTTTCAAGGCAATTTTGGAGCAAGTCAGAAGCCTGGCATGAAAAGAAGACTTATTCCAAAGGCAGCTTCCTGCAGGCATCTGAACTTGAAGGTGCTAAGGACACACAGGAGTTCATCTGTGTCCATCACTCATCAACTGTCTCCAGTGAGGTGGATTAGCTCTGCAGCTTGACAGCTCTTGAGCTCCATGGAAGCAGGAAAGGGTTGGTCTACACTGGTCACAGTCCAGATCAAAAAGGAATACACTTTTGTCACATTATACCAGCAGACTTTTGGGTAATGCATCACACCTCTAAGCTATGGAATCACCAAGTTGACGCTGAGGTATAGTTATATTTTTAAGTTAACTTTCATGTTTAAAGTGGCTCAAAGCTCAGCAAGTAGGGTTCTAATCTTCAAGAATAAGTCAGGACTGTATAGAGGAGGATAAAATTATCAAAAAACACTCCTGTCTTTTTTCAGGTGATTTTGAGAAGAGAAAATAAGTGTTTGTGATGTTTTAATCAGCCTCAGTCATGAAGCCATAGAAAGCGCCAGAAAAAACTTGGCAATTCTCTGTTCATGCAGAGGTTTAAACAAATTTCATCAAAATAAGCTGTAGAATGACACAAGGTGTTTAATAGAGGAACAGTGTAAGATGCAGGGACTGCTGTCATCTTGATCACAGAGAAAAACAACGTGTGAGAAAACCAAGGTAAATACTGATGGAACACTAAGCAAAAACAATCATGTTTTACATGTAGCTGTTACATTCATGTTTTTTTTCTCTGACTGCTTTGTATACACAAAAATCTTACATTAACATTTGTGTGTTTAACTGCAAGTTGATCATGCATCACACTAAGGCCATTTCCAGATGGTATCTTAGTTCAGGAATAAAATACCTTTAAAAAGGTACTGTTTTGTCTCAAAGAAATGTAGAGACTTACAGAAAAAAGATATCCAAAGAGAGAAACCAAGAAATGGCAAGTCCAAGGGCATGCTGTCGCTGAGGTCTGTCCTGCAGTGACCACAGGTTACTGATAGAACAAGTCCTGATCACCAAGGGGATGAACTTGTTTATGTACTTAGCTCCTCCAGTTTCAGCTGTCTACAGACAACTGCATTTGGAGCAAGTCTTCTTTTATCGTCCAATGGGATGGGGATAGTGATATTGGGAGCTAAATAAATACTCCAGTCTTGTAAGCATCCTTAATAACATGTGACGAAGATTCTCCTTCTTATCAAATGCATTTGTATTTTCCTCAGGTTAAAACTGTGTGGCTTTTGTTCTACGCATTGTATAAATAAACAATTTCTGTGAGGTATTGGTGAATGGCTTTTCCAGAAGCCCAGCTCTGCAAGTAAAGATCAGCAGCTGCTCAGCACTGTCCTGCTTCAGGCAGGTTCTCTCCTTGCATTGAAGAGAAGGTAGATAGGAAACAACTGCAAATTCCTCTTTCAAGAAGGTAATAAATAGACATTCTTTACAATTTCCCCTGAAGATCTCATTACCTAAGTGCAGAAATATAAGACAGTAGTTTTAGTAGCTCTTGCAGATCTGATTGTAGAAGTTACTTAAAGTGAAACAGCCACCACACAGTACCTGCTGACAGCTTAGCCGTGTTTGATTAAAAACAAACAAACAAACAAACAAAACCCAACAAAAACAACCCTTAAGAAGGAGAAAGTGCCTGAGGACAAATGGGGCTGGGGTCTCCTTCCAACAGCAGTCCCCACCCACTGGCCCAATCACCTTCCTCCTCAGCTTTCTCCACAGCTCCCCGAGATCATTCAGGAATTAACACTGTCCTTTTACCTCACCTTACCTGTCTGTAGTATTCAAATGGACCTGAGAACAGGAACTTGATTTAAAAGCAGAAATCATTGAAATATACCAGAGAAAGGGGTCTGGGAGGGAGAAAGGAGAGAGGCTGTAAATATGATCTGGTCAGTCCCTAAATATATGCGTATGTCTGAGGGTATGTGGGGGTGTCGTGTGTTTGAGGGCTAATCCAGGGCAAAACCACACAACTTCTGGCAAAAACACAACAGGATTTGCAGATCCTTGCCTGGGATACCTGCTGCTGGATGCTGTGTAACACCTGGAAAGTGCGGGATTTCCTTGTCAGTCACCACAGAGCTGTGCCATGAGCCTCACCAGAACTTGTACCACACAGCACTGAATCTTTGCTGTGCATATAGGGTTCATATAACAACTTATTTCCATGGGCCTAATGTAAAACATTTTCTAATACAAACATTTCTAGCTTAACAAATTTTGCAAGTATTTTTATCTTCCACAAACCTGCACACCCAGGCTGCCTTTTCAGCCATGTCTGAAGCATGGTAAGAAATATGACCTGATGATATTAAGTCTGATTAAAAGTGTGATGAGAGACCTGGGGAGCTGGAATGACAGTGATGCCCCAAGGAAGTAGGGCTTGGGTGGTTGAGGCAGTTGCACCAGGCTGAGCCTTTGAGAATCTTTGGTACTCCAAACTAAGCAATAGCTGCTGTGAATCTGTGCCTAAAGTAATTTTACTCCATTCCAAAATAAAATTGGGTTGTTTTTTATTTTTCATTCACTTAAGGAAATTTCACAGTTCCTAGGATAGCCTCCTGCAGTGACTCTCCTTCCAGATGGTAGAGAACAGGGGAAAAACAAAGTCCTTTTTCCTGAGAGACTGCCTCTTGGCCTGCTTCTACCGTAGCTGGGGAAAAAAACAGATAGAACTTCACTTCCTAAAACTCTTCTGTATGTCAAAACAATTACATCCTTTAGTCAATCTTATGTTTTCTGAACTGTATGCAATCACTTCCTTCAGTCTTTTTCTACAAGCCACCTTTTCTTGCAGTTGTTCTCTTTCCTTTTCTCTGACACCACTTTAGCTACTACTTCTATAAAATTTGGTGCCTATAAGTAAGCAAAGCCTTTTGATTGGAAGAGCAGGATAGTTAGCCACCCTTCCCTTCACAGAGTAGCTGCTAGAGAAACAAGACCTGCAACATTTTGGCAGCAGTGCCAAGCCCTTGTTGACCATATATCTAATTGGTTTTCTGCCATTTGTCTGCCTGGACTAATTTTCCTTTTTTTCTCTCTTGTTATTGTAAAACTTAGCAAGGCCATTTCATAGTAACACCTTATGTTAACAAGCACAGTTGGAGCTCTGATTCTGCAATATCTCCAGGCTGCAGCTCCAGCACAGCAAAGCTCTTGACAGTGCCTTCTGTAAGAACAGGAAATCTGGGGACAATCTTGACAACACTGAGGGTCAGACATTCAGTGAATCGTCAGGCAGAGTGTGGGTTATCAGGGCTGAATAAAAGCTGTGGTCAAAAGCAAAACCAGTGTGCTTGAACTGTGGAGAGTAAAGCAAGGAGCTGAAGGGTAATTTGTTACCTGGCCAGAAAGAAAAAACAGAACAAGAAGTAAGTAAGAACAAGAAGAAGTAAGTTGAGTTCTAGCTAAATCTCTTGAAATATGAGTTCTCATTGAGCTGTGATGCTGGGCAGTCCCAGTCCTGTGGCTTATTCTACCAACAGAACCAATAATCTTTTTGCAAGAAGAACTGTTACAGCAAAAATTACATTTAATTTCAGTTTAAAACTTTACCATGATATCTACACCAAGCTATACTTGTGGAATTTACTGTGCCTGTATAAAAAGGAAATTTTTTTTGTGGTATCTGTTGATGGCAAGATTTACTTGAGACTGAAAGAAAAATCAATATTATGTAAATTCAAGAAGAGAATTGAACTAGTATGTGTATTATTTAGAGATTGCTGCTACAGCTGTCTTTGGAGACCCAAGGCCTCAGAGCTCTGCCATTAGCTTTCTAATAAAATATAAAACTAGGAGGAAAAGCCTGTTTTATAACCCTCTTAACAAACACCCTGTTTTTAAAATGCAAGTAAAAAGAAAATGAACTGAGAATGGTAGTTCAAACTTCTCTGTGCTAAAATTTGAATTAAAAAGTCCCAGAGCCAAACAATTAAAAAAGGTTTATAAAATACATGAATATGTGTAAGTAGTGGGTTTTGCTCTTAAAATTATATAGAATTTTGCTTAAAATTTTACTTACAGGATAGAGTCATAAAACGGTAATTTCCTTCTCACTGGCAACCACATTGTCAGGGGTCAGGGTGATCCATATTCAATTACTCCCTGAGCTTATAATAGCTGCAATGTTTGTATTTAAGTGTTATGATCTGCCTCTGAGGCTGAGTAACTGAGGGTCTTGTTAATCGATCCCTTGGAGTGAATTAGAGTGAAACAATACTGAATGACAAGTGTATACGTGAGGCATACTTATTTTAAAACAATTTAATTGCAGCAGAAAGAAGGAATGTAGCCATTTTAGTTATTTTCTAAGAAAATATAAAAATATATCGTGAAAATTCAGCTTCTAAGACATCATTCATTGGTCTCAAATGTCACATAAATCAATGAAATGCAGTAAGAAGTTAGTTCATATCATAATGCACCCAAAGTACTGCCTTCCTGTTAAGAAATGTGCAAATAAAGCTGTAGGAAGTGACAAACCTCATTTACACTTAGTCACATTTCTATACTTCCACTACATACTCCATTAAATATAACTGCACGATATAAGTTGGAGCTTTTGTCTTAACATTTGACAAGACTCTGACCAGGGTGTTTATCTGTCCTTCAGATCTAGAGTCATATTAACCATGTCATCATTTTTACCTTGTGAATTCTCTCTTACTAGTAGATCTTTTTACCATTACTGGTACTTCCCTAGTCACTAACTTACAGTGTCCTGTCCAGAATGCTGTGTACATGGCAACTACAGCTTGTCACGTTGGAACAGTGCCATCCTTGCATCATATTGAAAACAACGCTTATTCCCCCCCTTTCCCTGTAGTAATTAGGCACTGAATAATGTAAAGAAAAACAGGATGACAACCTATAAACTTCAGAGGGCTCTTGCATCATCTTCTGTACCACCTTTGTGCCAGAATTTAATTTTTATCCCACAGCTACCAAACTTCCTTCACATAATCCTTTTCCTTTACTGATGATCTAGGCAGCACTACAGAGAGGTGATCAGAGAACCAGGTTCTCCAAGTACATGCAGTGCATGCACAGGACAAAATGATGGTCCCAGCTCTCAAGAGTTTACAGGACAAGTTCACACAGAGCTTGGATTCATACCTTGGGCAAGACATGAGTCCCCAAACAGAAGCTTATGCTTTAAGGTATCAACTTTCTAAAGCTAAAGGCTAAAACACAAATGGGACTTTAAGTCATAGATATAAAAAAAAGGGGGTCAAAAGAATAGGCCAGGAGAACTGATTAAAGCAGAATTTTTGGAGCATATCAAAAGCAAAGAAAGCACTTAGGCTGTCCATCTGGTTTAAGCCAAAAGTAATTTTTATATCCCACTTCCAAAAATGGTTACTAGAGGAGATATAGAAAGAGTTAGATAGATACACTTTTTTGTACAAAAGTGAGTACAGTTCTTGTACAAAAGAGGATAAATACTGTGAAAGGACAGCTACGATAAGAACCTTATCTGTAAAAATCAGTAGGAAAATACATGTCCTGCTAGACAGAAGCTGCGAAGTTCAGATTAGGTCTGAATATGGGAACTTACAGATGCCCCAGCAAAGGTGACATTCATCTTCGTGTCCCTTTGATTGTGCTCTGTGGTAGAGAACATAATGGAAGAATGGTTTTAGAGAAAACTGGTTTGGTAGCTCTAGATTCCAAGAGAACGCACCAATTAAATGAAAGAGGTCTGTCAGCCCATTGTCTCAGTCAGAATCTTCTCTGATTCCTCAAAGGAAAGCCAGAAAGAAGCAAAGGGAATCCCTCAAGGAGAGTGGAAATCAGAACAGAGCAGATCATAGGATCTAAGGGTGGGAGGCAGACAAAAGGGACACAGAATGAGCAGCAGGCAATAGGAAGCATAAGTGGCATCCTGTAAGGAGTCCGTAAAGTGAGGGTCACTAAAACCATGGGCAGAGTGGCAGGAGTCTCAAGGCCAGTTACACTCATCCAGCAGGTCAGGGGCTGAGGTCAGCCACACAGGAAGGGAAAGGCAGAGGCAAGGCAACAAAGGAGGGAAAGAAAGGGAACTGGGAAAAAAAAAAAAGATTAATGAATGAAACAAAACCTGATTTTCCTTAAAAACAATCAAAGGCTGATGAGAATAATAAAAAGGAGAAAATATCTAAAGACCATTTGACCTAATTTTGTTTAAAGACATATCAGCAAGCACTGATCATATGACAAGTGATTCATTAGGGCAGTATGAGGTACAGGTACCATGACTTTCCTGTGAACATAGACCATGAACTGCATTGCAGGATAGTTTTCCCACACTGCTTCAGCTTCTCTGATCAAATTAAATTTGATCTTCTCCAGCACAGTTGTATTTGAGCAGGGGAAGTTTTCTCTTTTTCAAGGACAGTTTATAAAAGTGACCTGAGTGGAGACCATGTGAGGATTCCCAGCTTTTCTGTGGATTTCAGAGCCTAAGAACTTCATTTTGGCAGCTTAACCATTTACCTGCAAAGGCACCTGCCTCTCTCCATGAGAAACATTCTCCCTAACCCTTAGCTGGTCTCCTGCTAGTTTTCATTATTTTGTAAATAATTAGATGAAAATGTAGGAAATTAGATTATAGTTTAGCATTTCAGCCCAAATCAGTGCTTATAGACCCCCAAACTAGTTGGAGAACCTTTGTTCTTTTTGACACAAATTAGTAGAGGCCAACATTTATCAAGGGCTTTGTGTTTTTACAACATGCCAAGATGAGAAGTGCTGAGCCAGGCAGTAACATGTTTTCTATCACTTAAGATTAAGAGGGGAAAAAGAAAGGACTTGAACTATTGCAGCACAGATATAACTGACTCTCTTGCTGATGGAGTTCTCAGTTCTGCTCCATTTTGACTCCCTTTCTCAGATAAAGCTTCCCACTGCTACTGTTGCTAGTATCAAATTCATATTCAAACCCAAATGCTCCATCTCACAGCATGAAAGCTGAGTGCAATGATTCTCTGGCTTGGTGCCTCTGAAAATAACTCCACTGCACTGGTTAAAATACTCATGAAGAAGGAAGCAGAAATGAAAATTAATGGCATGAACATTTTAATTTTTGCTTGGAAGTCTGGGAGTTTATCAACAAGCTTACTTAACTCCTGCAGAGGAGAGAGGGGTAAGAATTTGTGCTTACATAAAGACTGTTATAATCTATCTGTGTAGATATGCTCCATTAAAAAGGAGAAAAATACACCTTACTATGCAATCATTTGTGGTTCAGCTCAGCTCTGCAAATTGACACACTGGCAGTGTAAGTGTGCCACTGTTTTGTTTCATTGAGTCTGTCCTGCTTGCGGCTCAACACCTCACTTCTGTGATGTAGAGAATACATCCATGTTTGGATATGAATTAACAAGGACCTTATTACTCACCTGTGAAGAAAAGACTTGTTATGAGACATCACTTAATATATATGCAAAAAAATTCAAATGTTCTGCAACTGTAATAAGGACCAAAAGAGAGAAACTGCGGTCCAGAAACCCTTTACATACAAACTTCAAGAGCCAGGAATGACTGGCATGGTTGTGAGGTGTCCTTTGTGCTCCCAAGGGACAGTGACCTGACCCAGGAGCTGCTTCCAGTCACGGTCCACCAGGAGACTGGCAACCCAGGGATGCCTGGTGCCAGCCCTGGGTGCCAGCCTGTCCCCAGTCCCAAGGAAAAAGTCCTGAACACGACTGTAAAACTGTGCAAGTGGAACATCTGGATTTATCCACAAGTTTCCTTGCAAAATTGGAGATTATTAGTCCCATACTAGAAGGTGATTTTTAACAGCAGAGCTTTCAAGTAGATAACAGACTATAAGGTAGATCTGTTTTCTTGCACACCCTCTGAGAGCCCTATTAGGCCCTTCCGCTCTGCAGCCCTTGCTCTTTCGTACATGCTGGGCTTTTTGTTTTATTGAGGAGTTTCTTCAGCAGTTTTACTGCTGAAAAATATGGAAGGTCTGTCATGCTGGTTTGTCACTTCATGATCCATTAAATTGTTCTCTCAAACTGAGAGCTGCTCTGGAGGTTTCCTCAACATCTTTCATAAAATAACATCTCACTCAGCTTGTCACAGACAAATATGCAATGGTTACATCTAATACTGGGTTACACAGCAGGTGGGGAAGACTTTGGTTTTAGAAAGGCACTCAGATGTTAAACTTTAGATCCCCAAAACCAGTGAGAAATTCCTGTCATAGTGAGACAAAAAACAGATTTCTGGATGTTTCAGAATTTGTCCAGTTATTTGTTTTAAAGTGCAATGAAATTATGTATAGAAACTAAAAAGNCCGCCTGACCCTTGGTCAGGGGTTTTTATAGGGTTTGAGGGTTTTGAGAATTGGACCAATAGTAGGGTCAGGTTAACAGTAACCAATAGGCTTACAGGGGGTTAGGAGAGGGTCTGAGAGCTACAGGCAGTCTTCAACCAGGTCCGACTACCATGACTAAGCATTTCTGTATCAGGCAGCTGACCTCCAGAATGCCCTTACAGGCTTCTCAGCTGCCACAAGGAACCAAAAAGGTAACTGATCTAAATCAAAAAAACAGAGAGATCTCATCTCTGTATTGGCATATTATATTTAGGCAATACACGTCTCTTTATATCTATCTAAAGACAGGCAGAGAGGGTTTCTACCACCATTCCTAGAGGAGCTCTGTGAAGGGATAGGACCTGTAATTGAGACCAGTCTCAAGCGGCTTCTGTGTGGCTCCCTTGTATCAATATTTTTGGTTGAAACATACTCTCATTTTCCCCCCTCTTTTTTACATTTCACACAGCTGAGTTAAGAGAGAGAAAAGAAAAGGAAGGTTCATTTTGTCATCTCAGGAAAGAGTGAGGCTGATGGGTACATGGTCACCCTGTGTCCAGTGGTGATTGATAATTCCCAGTACATTGTCTTCCTTTTGCTTTGACTTTTCTCCCTGGACTGAGGGCCACAGCAGGATGCTGAGGCCAGCCTCAAATATTGATATGTCCTATTTTCACCAATCAATTCCAGCCTTGTATAAGGCTGGAAAGAAAAAAAATGCTCTTACATGTTAAAGAACAGGTACAGAAGAGAGCAAGGCAGGGATTTACAGATCCACCTCATCATGGGGCTGCCCTGGTTTCTTCAGAGAGAGCACTGTGGTGATTCAGGAGGAACAGGGCTGCCCGTGGGCCACACAGCAACTGCAGGAGCTAAAAGCAGTGGTAGGGCTTCCTTTGGCTCTCACACCCTCGGTGCCCCAACACAGTCACTCCACCAGCTGTCTCAGGAAGGGCTGAGACTTACCCTGCGTAATGGTCCCTGGATGCGGATATGCACAATGGCTCTTCCTGCAGGAGCGTGATCCTGGGTTGGCTGTGATAGTCATCAAGCTTCTAGCAGCCTTCTACCTTCATTCCTCAAAGAGAAAAAACCCTTTCATGAGATAAAAAAAAAAATAGCAAGATGAGGGTATGTGGATGCTGAATGTGAGAAATTGGGCAGCAGGACAGTGTCTGTGTGCAACTAAGTCACTTAACTTTCTCACATAGGCCTGAGAAAGTGGCCTGAGACGTTATGAGGAGGAATTCAAACAGTCCTTGGAGAAGAGAAACAATCCTTGCATGTGTTGTCTCCTGCTATTTACTTGCAAGAAAATGGTCAAGGGGTATCGTTTCTAATGGTCCAATGATGGTCTTGTATTCGTTTGTTAACCAATAGAACTTTACCTTTTCAGAACTGTCTATAAAAGAGGATCTGGAAGAGTCAAGCTGGCTCTCACTTTGCTAACAATCTGGAGAGTCTCGTGTCCTTATTCCCGCCGTCCCTAATATAACAGTGACAAGGGTATGATAGCTAAACATCCTCGTGCTCATTCCTGAAGCAACAAAAAGCAGGGTCTGTCTCCCTCTGCCAGAGGAAGAGAAGTTCTTCAACAAGATGTACTTTTGGGAGAAATGAGGGTCCAATAGGTCTGCCAGTGATTTTTCCTTAACACACACAGTATGTTGTTATTATTATCATTCAGTTACTCGAACTCCATTTTCACTCTGTTTAAAAGGGAAAAATGAAGATTTAAAGTTTGCATGGTATGCAAAGAAGACAGGTATTCAAGCATCTGTAGCAGGACACTCTGCCTAGGCTAGGGTACAGCAGCTCAAACTTTGCCTCGTTTACAAGCTGGCAGTGATAGACTGAGCAAAGAGGATTTTTGGTGTTGAAGAATGCTGAGACCATCTTGCCAAACGATCTCAATTTAGACCCACCATGAGCTCATCAGACAGATGCTTCCTGGCTGAGACTGACACCACTACAGGTGTGCAGGCCCTGACAGGAGTGCCAGAGTCAGAAGTGTCAAGTAGGAGAAACCCAAGAGCTGGTAATAGCTCTTTCAGCAATGAAGAATAATTTGCTGAGTAGGTGTATTGGGTCTGGCTGAGCTGGAGTTCATTTTCCCTTAGAAGCTCTCTCAGTGCTGTGCTTTGCATGAGTAGCCTGGAAGGGTGTTGATAACACTCCAGTGCTTTGGCTCCTGCTGAGCAGTGCTGGCACAGCATCAGTGCTGCCTCTCCACATTATCCCACCCCATCAAGGGGCTGGGAGGGCAAGATCCTGGGAGGGGACACAGCTAGGAGAGCTGACCCAAATTAACCAAAAGGATGTTCCATACCACAGGGCTTCAGCTCAGGTGTGAAAACTAAGGAAAGGAGGAGGAACAGGGTGAATGACTTCTGTTGTTTACAATGCCTTCTGGAGCAACCACTCCACCTGCTGAAGCCCTGCTTCCTGGGAAGTGGCTGAACATCTCTTGCCGATGGGAAGTAGAGAATAAACTTATTTTTTTTCTCTTTGCTTATGCACTCCCATACTTTCACATTTGCCTTATCTCAATCTACGAGTTGTTTTCCATCTTAGTCTCTCTCTCCTGTCCATCTGGGAAGGGGAGTGGTGGAGTGGCTGCCCAATGGGCACCTCGCACCCAGCCAAGGTCAGCCCACCACCGTGGGCACAAGAACACATGATTGTACATGATTGACAGTCAATCATTTTGTACTATCGAAGACCAGTCCAACTTTTTCATGGAGGGGGTTTCTAGCATACCTCTCTAAGGTGTGTGAAGATACTTCTCCTGCATGGCGATGGCCCCCAAGGATACCCTCTCAAGGCTGGGTGAAAGTGATTGCCCAAGGCCATGGGAATGGGTGAGTAACATCAATATATGTTTGATAAGCTAGCTCTGATATGATTGATTTAATAGGAAGTGCACAATATTTTTAGTTTTATTGTGTATTAAATAATTCTGATTAAAGCCTTTTACCTTTTTGACCTTTTTTCCTTTTCCATTTTCAATTTTTACATTTTTACCTAATCATTAACAATTTAAAAAAACCCTTCATTTTATTAATATTGAATGTCTGGTTTGCCATCCTTAATCCTGCAGCACAAACTTGGAAAGAGGTTCTATTTCCCCTGTGCAATTCTTTAGACATAAACTAATAACCAAGTCTGGGGACAGGGCTAGATCCAGCTGCACCTCAACTCCTCTCTGAGAAGGAGTTTAGAAAGCATGATGATACATCCTGCACCTTGTGACTCAGCAAGAGAGTCTCCCTGATAAACTTTTCCCATCTGGTTGTGTGACAGCATCCAGTAATGGCTGTGGGTAGCTGTTGTCCCAGCTCTGGAATGGCTTTACGGATACCGAGAAGGGTGGAATGGGGGATTGCCAGTTCTGGAGAATTGCCGGGCTTTACAAATAACCTGCAAAGCCTCCAGGCCTCCGAATCTTCCTCTCCCTTCTCCTTCAAGGCACCAAGAATATGAGGTATAAGCACATATTATAGCAGCTCTGTGGGACCTGGGTTTCCAAATCCCCAGAAGTGGGGATTTAAATGAAATGCTTGAATCTTCTCCACAGAGACAGGAGATATAGCCCAACAGATTTTGGACACCTGACTGAATTATACAAACTATGGCCATAAACCACGTCACCCCACTCCCAAAACTGGCTCTTTCCTCTTGGGCCATCTGAATCCCAAATTGTGCAACACAGATGCAGGAGACTGTTTACAGTTGCAACTCCTGCTTCAGGTCTCAGGAAAATTCAGACTGGCTTTTTGTCATTAGAAGACATTAATTAAATCTCTCTGTTTTAATTAAAAAAAAAAAATCAGAATGTGTTACTTTTATCCTCTGCTAATCCCAGATTGTTTACCTTGGTCTTTCTGGTAACTGGCTTCTGCCAAGTGTTTTTTCTCCCACACATTATGGAGCAGAGAGAGGTAATGCTTTTCAGACATGCATGCCACTCTGCCTGCCTGCCTTCCTTCCTATAGGTGTGAAGGTTGTGTTTTCACAGCCAACACTGAACACACAGGCTTCCTAACACAACCCTAACCAGAAAGGCTGGAAACGCACAATACTTCCTATAGGAGCCTTGCCTCCCACCCCAATAAACAGAGCAAGGGAAAGCATGTGTCACCTGCATTCGCTCTGAAGTTCCCTCAGATTATCTCATGAGTGTGTAGTGCCTTCTGGTGCGTAACACCACAGTTGCACTTCAGCCAAAAATACTTCAGGGCCTCGGGTTGGTTGTCAGGCTAGTTTTGCTTAAGCCTGCCTCCACCAGTCCCCAGTCTTCTTTGCGTTTTCATGTTAAAGATTGGATTTCAAAACAACCCCATGAAGACAAGAGGTAGGCTCGTGATCAAAACTGGATATTTATAACCAAAAATCAAGCTATTGTTTCAGTGAAAAGCAGTGTTCTCAAGGCATAATGTATTAAACCTAAATATGACAACAAAGCCCTCTCTGTTCCTCTAGTATCAGTTCTGAAAGTTGTCTGCAGTCTCTAGATGGCACTGTGCCTCTTTATAATGATTAATCTAAAATGAGTAACCCTTGTAAAAAAGTGCATTGCTAATTGAGTAATAAGTCACAGCTGCCAAGTGACTATCTTCCATCCTTTATATATCAGACGTAATAATAGCTGCGTTTATAGTGCTTATTTACTTCTTGGGTCACAGCACAAGCTTGTGCTTCATAAAATACCTCCCTCAGTGTGTTCACAGTTAATAGCACACATCCAGCCAGCTGGTGCTGTTTTACTCATATGTTCTTTCTTAAGTAATCTGAACTATCCAATTAGAGATTCCCATCCGTACCATTCAGTCCCCCTGCTCTGGATGTGCAGTACCTATAGCCAGGTTGTTATGTCTGATTAGAAGCACATAACTGAAGAGTTAATCAGCTGTTCACAATTGCAGGGTATTGGTGTGATCAGTCAGTGCTAGTGAATTTACTCCTAGCCATCATGTTATTAAAGGCATGAAGAGAGATATTATCCAAAGTCTTAAATCAGTAGAGATAATATTTTTTCTTGCTTCCAGACTGGAAATGAACATAATTTAAAAGTTTTCAAATATAAATCAACTTTCCAATCTACATTACTATTCAGAAAAGCCACTTGCAGAAACACAAGTGTAGGTGGTAGGGGACGAACAAACCAAAAGCAGGTACAAGATCACATGGATCTTTTGTATTTTCAGAGACTGGCATTTAGTCACCTCCTGATTCATAATGATAAAAGCCTCTAACATGATTTCCTTAATGGAAAGCAGCATGATAGCTCTCATGATGAAAGATCAGGCTTAACATTTTGTATGAGCATTCTGTGTATTTGGGCTGCAGTTGGATATTGTCTCTAAGAGCACTACAGAATTAGGATGAGAGAAGAACAGAGTTTTCACAAAGAAGCTTAATCTGTTCCAACCCACCGAGAAGTCCAGGGCATTGTATAATCCTTTCTTATTTGTAATAAATACTTTAAAATAGTGGTATATATTAACGTTATGTGACCACACTATGTTTCAAAAGGAGATATAAATAAATGTTATAATGAAGGCACAACAGTTGGAATAACGTTATCAAGTGAAAATGACACAATTCTTTGTGGTCACATACCAAAGAGGCCTAAGCTGTGTTACCCTCACCTTTGGGTTGCAAAGGTATGCATATTTCCTAAATTCAAGTAAAATGTTTCAGATTTGCACAAAGACAACTTCACTGCCATAAATACAAGGAGAAGCCTAAGACAGTCAGTTGGTTCAGTTTCTGTCCTACAGGCTGTATTCAGACTAGGTGTTAGTGATTTCTTTTCACAGCTATCAATGAAAATGGCAAGAGGACTGGGAGAAATACTGATCACCACTGAGTTCCATTAAGTCCCAGACAAATCTCTCCCTGTAGCAAATTTCCATCAGGGACCAGCAAGCATTATGGTATAAGGATGATCCACACAAATATTGCCAATAAATAATGCTGGCTCATAATTTTGGGTCTCAGGTCTCAGTGGGTAAACAAGACATAACTGTAAGATATAATTAGTAAATTCTTGAATACATGAAGGACGAAACTTTAAACTTTTTAACTTTAAATTGGTTTTCAAGTGCTATATTTAGTTTTTCTAATATTCCCAATGTTCCTCCAAGATTATTTGCCTGTTTTGGACAATTTTCATAGCAACAAGGAACTTTACCAGAACAGCCAAGCAGTGCCCTGCCCTCAGAAGTGGCCCTGAACGTTCCCTGAAGCAAACTGGTGTTACCTGGTGCCAGTGCAAGGTGGGAGAGGAGCAATGGCCATCTGGGGTCCTGTTCTGCAGGATGAAAATGTTCAGGCTCCAGTTGCTGCTGGTGCAGTGTGTACATTTGGCAGGCTTGGACGGTGGCCCTGAACAACCTAGAGAGGAATGTTTTACATCAACAAGTGTCTTTTGTTGTTGTTGTTGTGTAAATATGCTGCTATACAAGCAGCAGCATGGTGGAAATGACTATTACAACAGATTGAGTTCTGAAGATCACAAATCCTCTCCAACAACTAGGCATCGAGTCCACTTCAGCTGTCTTAGGACTTATGGAAATGGATGGACCAAGGCAGGCATAGAATTACAGCAATAAATCAGTTTATACCTGCTGCTTGCCTCAGTGTCAATGAGACTGTGTTCTGACCTACATTTGGCTAGAAATTTGAACTAAATGAGAAGTTAATCTGAAGTAATCTAGTTTCTGTTTTGCAGAATGAATACTGTATTTTTACTGTCCATGTCCAAAGAAGAACCAAAGTGAAAGCAGGTTTTGTTAACAGAACAGCTGTTGCATTTTTTTGGTCCTATCTTCCATTCCCACATCTTCATTCAAACACAAGAATAAAGCAACTGATGGTGCACCTTACAGTAAATATGGCACTTCAATAATTCTGCATCTCATTTGTCAATTTATACTGTGCTCCTTGGAAATCCGAAGATCTGTTGGTCTTATTTGTACCAGAAAGCTACAACAAATGACTTGTCAGTAACGTCTTCCTGCTTCTGGTTCTCAAATGCCATTTACTTACAGATTTAATGCCATTTTAACACTTCTGATTCCGGAACACCAACACACATCTGTCTTGTTGTAATAGAAAACAAAACCCAAGCTCATTCTATGCTGAGATGAGAAGTATATTTTATCTAGGGAACAGAAGTAACATTCAAAGACAATGCACAAATCTGGCTTCCAAATCAGTGGAAAACATAAAAGGTCATTATGAAAGATAAAAGTTGTTTTGAGGAAGATTTGAAAGGGGGAAGCCTTATTTCTTATGTATTTGTGCCATGAAGTTCCACTTTTGATTGCAACCCACCTGTTTAAGGGGATACAGGTTTTGATTCAAAACTTCTTATTTAAAGGGTTCATATTTATGTTCCTTTCATGATTTTGACTGAAAAAACCCAACATGAACTCTTTTGTTTCAACTCAAAGATTTGAAGAGATTTTTCTTTTCACGGTTTGGGATTTGAATATTTCAGAGCTTTGCTCTGAGAAGCAATAATGATTTAACCATTGCCCTGCTTCACAGTAAAATATATCAAGGTTTGGCCAATTTTCCTATTGGAAATTCAAAATTTTTAATGTCCCAATTTGCACTGTAATTTTCTTCTTTCTTTTTCTTTGCATCTGCCTCATCACACACCCCAAGCACAGAGACAAGGAAACAGTTAAACACCTTCTTTGAGAAGCTTCTCTGATACCTGTCCAATGTTATAAATTGCTACTTGCACTTTGACTGTCCTGGAAAAGTTGCATAGGCTTTCCTCACGCAAAATGAGACTGGGGACACAGAGAGCACTAAGGGACACAGAGAGCAGCCTTTGTGTACCATTTGGGATAATTTGGATAGATATGTAGTAATCCCTCCTAGCTGACAGCAGAGCATTGGCAATATTTGCCCTAGCCATCTGATTAAGCACTCCTGTGAATATAGGGCCTGAATATTTTCCTCCTTTTTCTGATTGTTCAGTTTCAAGTAATTTAATTTGTTACAATGGAATATTTGTAATTAATTCAACTATTAATTTATTTCCCTAAGGGAAATATCTGCATTTGATTCTATTTTGTCAAGACACCCTTTATAGGCCCAGGCTGTGTAAAACTTCTCCAAGTCAAGGCACTTAGATACTTTCAGCATTTAAACTTGGAATTTCCCTGGGGCTAACCTGGGCTTTTACTTGAATCTCATTTTTCCTTTCTTTGCTTATGATGTGAAGGGATTAGTTGAGTGGAAGTAGTTACTGCCAACAGTTTGTTTTCTCTTGTAGTTCCAGCCTATTTGCTGTGCCCTGAGAGTCTCAGCAATTATTCTTGGTTCTTTTTCTGTCTATGTGTCTCCTTGTTTATCTGTAAGAGGTCCAGTACAAGTACAAATCTTGATGAATGATACTGAATCACCAATGCCTTTTTCTGCACCTCCTTCAGTTTCCTTGTTATTCAAATGCTTCTGATGCATTTTGTCTTATCCTTTGTTTTACATCAGCCCTTTTAAATCTCTATTGCAGGTGTTCACAGAAAAACAAGGCTCACCTTTGCTTGTTTACTTTCTTAATATAGATTTTACATTTATTCATTTGAAAGTAAACACAACAAAACACCCAAGCCATTAGTGTAGTGATGTTTCTCACATGACAGAATTAAAGGGATTAGAATGTGCTTGTGCAATTCCAGCTCTTTGAAACTGGAGCTCTGCTCTCCAGTATCACTTGAAATTGTTGTGGTAACATCTTTTTTTATTAGCTGGTTGCCAGTAGCTGTCTTAGTGCTGTCTTAAATGTGCTTTTTAGTGTTGCTGTGTAGCAGGCGAGGCTGTATTTGATGTCAGCTCCTTTTCGGTATTTCAGATGTGAACCTCAGTCTGCTGAAGGCCACATCCAGATTACATAGGCCGACCCAGAGCTCAGTGTGGCTCTTGTTTCCTGGACTGAATATGCATGCTTCTAGCTGGCCACAAGAGTCCTGCCTACTTTCTGGATGTCAACGCTATCAGAAGCAGTAATCACATCCCAGGTGTAGCCTCCGAGTAGGATATGACTATTTTTCACTCTGATATAAAAGTATGAAGTCATAAATATGTATAAAGAATGTTTATCAGTTCCTGACCTTTACTTCTTTACTTCAGAGATTTGCAGAAACACAAGGAAATCCTGTTTGATCAAATATTATATCCTGCTCTTAAAGGAGGAACAGTCAAAAAATGTTTTTTTCTGATTTTGTATTGCTGTGTGAAAAACTGCTGAAGTAGCAGCCAGATACTGCTTTGCTTTCTGGGCTGTTACTTCAAATCATTTGGAGAAAATATCAGCTTTGGTTATATCAATAAAGAGAGGAAAGTTCTTGTGACTGCCAAATTCGACAATCTGTAATTTAGGCATAAGATCTCTACCAGTCATAATCCATGTAATAATGTAATAATGTTAGTCACTGCTAAATGGAGAGGGAAATTAAATTTTCCTTTTATTCCACTGCAAGTCAGGAGGTGATCTGTAGTATTAAAATAATGGTGCAAACTTGCATAAACTAAGGGATTCAAGCCCTAAAACATTTGTTCTCAGTAATTTTCTGCAGTTACAAGGTAATTATTATTTTACATTTAAGAACTTTCATAATTTTAAGCCTATTATAGACAGCTACAATTGAGTGCCACCTGTATACTAGTCAATACACTTTCTATTACTTAATTATAAGTCTTTATTTCTGAATAATATTTACTGTGGAGTCAAAGTATAGAACCTGTAGAATAGTATTGTTTCCAATTGCAGTAAGGATGAAAACCAAAGGCTCTGTTTAAATGGACTTTTCAGACTGCAGCATATACTGGGTGTGTTATACAGGGTGTTCAGGGGGAAATATAATTTTTTTTGTGCAGAGACAGCTTCTGTCTTGGGTTTCAAATCAAGCTCTGTTTTGTATGCAGAACCTCTTTTGAGCAATCACAGTATTTCCTTAGAGAAGTGAAAAATTATGCATCAAACAGAGGATGCTGGCTAGAAAAGCTAAAATGCTATTCTTAAATCATTTTGAGCAAATTATTTAGTGCTCATTTTGCTTTGTAGGCACAGGATTCAACAGCACATGACTGAAAATAAGGAGCTGAAATTAGGAATCTTTCTAATTTCTCAAGCTAAGCACTACTGCCCATTCTAAAGTGACTTCTTTATATGGTTCATAATGCCTTTGACCTCTGTACCTCTACCCAGCATTTTAGATATGTTCTTTGTACTTAAGAATCGGACTACCACACATAACCTTGCTTGTGTAACCAAGGTCAAAATAATTCCATCTGTCAGTCTTGAATTATACCACCCTCGTGCTCTGAGGCAAAGAAAAAGCTTTCAGGCAGTGTTGCTGGTTAATGAATTCAGCCCTTACGTGTGTTACACAAGGGTCATCTTGCCATACACCATTCAGGCAAAACAGTGATTGGAAGAACAGGCACAGCTTCTTCTTGGAAATTTCTCTGACAAACTTGGGGCACAAAGCCAGTGCTTTTCAAAAGATTTCCTCTTTATGTCAGTGTTTTAGCATGACACTTTCCTAATAGTCCTATTCTGGGGCAAACTTCAAAAATGTATTCCCTGTTGGTGTCCTAACCTTTCCCCAGCTGCCCAGAATGATTTTATAGGCTGACCATGATTATGTACTCTAGATCAGTAAGGAAGAATTGGGGCTTTCTGGTCCAACATGCAGCATTTACTCTTCATGTGGCCTATCAGGCTGCCCACTGCAGACAAACACTGACTCCAGAAACAAATACTAGTACAGATAGAGCAAAACAGAGAAATATGGCAGAAAACCATGTCTACAATGACTCAATAGTTAAGAGTTTTCAAGACTTTTACACAACTTACCCTTGCTTTTTAATAAAACATGCTCAATTATAGTACAAAAAAAATGGATGTAGATGTTGGGAAATTTGCTAAGAGAAGGCAAGCAGTTACATGTCCAAGCATGGCTTGGTATTGTCCTCTGTTTTTGCTTTTGGAATGGAAGTGCCAAACCATCATCTTTCTGGCACCTTTCAGGATCAGATCTAAGTTTTGCTTATGCTTCATATCTATGTATTGATTGAAGGAACAGCTCAGTGACAGAGATAGGGGGCAGCCCTTTGTATCAGAAAGAGTTCCCTGACAGTTTAACTTTGCATTGCACTATGTCATTCTCCTTAAGCACACAGATCCTGCTCAAGCAGTTTATGAGTCAGAGTAATTGCTTCAGTTTGATTTGGCATAGGCAAGCCCAATAGTAAAATGTCCTCAATAAATGACCATTAGGACTCTTTATTCCCTGGTTTGGTACTCACTGTAATGGGATAACCACAATTGTTGCCAAAACTCAGAGGATTAAGCCTTCAAAGAGTCTGTCATAAATGCTAAGTCAGCTCAGAGTTGGGCTACAGAAGTAAAACATTCCTCAACACTTAGAATGAAAACTTTTTACAGCTCGGACTTTAAAACTTCTTTTCCAAGGAGGAACAAGAGATCCAAAAGAGACAACATACAGCATTAATGGAATTGGAGATTATATCTCTTACCTTTGATGAGCATGTAATTTTTTTGTTACCAAACCCCTGTAAATTCAAGCATTTCAATTTTCAGAAGGAAGTGCTTCCAATAAATAAGAAGTGGCTGGGATGAATGAGGATTAAATTATTTGCACTTGTGACCTCTTCTTAAGTTGTATTGGTTGCAAAAGGTTGGGGAGTTTTCTGTGTGTTTAACACACCAGTACTCCCCCAGTATACCCCTTTGGACTGTGCAGTATTCTTACTGCAGCCATGCTGATAGTCCCATTGCAAGGGTCTTGCTTACAGACAGCCCTTCTGGATTGCTAAAACCTGAAAGCAAATGGGGGAAGCTCTGTTGGCTGAGCCCTTGAATCAAAAAGAAACCACAAGCAAAGCATCAGAGCATGGCTTTTGGTTACGTGCTAGACCATGAAATGTTATTTCAACATGAAGGACAGATCTGCCAGATGGGTTGTGATCAAGTCAGAGAGGTTCAAACACAACTAAAACCATGACCATTACAATACTTGGATGTTTCCTTACCCCAAGAAACATCAACTATAGCTCACTGAAGTTTGTCATCCCAGTGCAAACATTTTAAAAATACAGATTTTGATCAGTAATTTCATTGCCTGCAGCTGTAACATTCAACATCAGAATAAATGGTAACCCTTGAGAGATGGATTTGCTGATGCAGCTGGGTCATTCTATGTCTAAATGAAACATGATCTCCCTAAGGCTAAAGGTTGTTTTAAAATTATTTACCTAAAGACTGATGGTATCCATGGGCTTATTTCATTACCTCATTACTTACTTTGTTAAGTTTTCCGATATCAACATTCTCTACCACTCTCTCTAAGAATGGTTTAGCTTTACATTGCCTCTGTGGTTAGCACTTTATTTTTCCACTGAGAATCCTTGCATAAGCAACTGAAAAACTTGTGCTTTCTGCATAACCAACAATGGCAGAAGAAAAGCTAAGTTACACTTCGTGTTTATATGGGAGGTGCCAGTTTTCTAACTTGGCAGCCATGTTAAACAATGTATTCACAATCAGTTTTTGAATTGCTGTACTTTTTGTAAACTAAAACTCATTAGAAGAACTTACATGTCCAGTGTGAAGGTATGAGACTGATATACTTGTTTTACAAATACATACTTTTTTTCCCTGTTGGCAGTGTCTGAACTTTTATTTGATCATTATTATGTTGATTCTAAAAAATAAATCAGTATAATTAGTGCTTTTTATATATTACTAACAGATAGGGGCAAACTTAACTTGCATTCTTTTCTTCTTAAGCATATTTGGGTGTGTTCTTCAGTGAAAGGGCAGATTTTCAGGATTCTTATACCACAAATTTGTTTATTCATTAGTAGCAGTCATTAGGCTATTTGAATGTTCCTGTTCAATGTGATGTGTTTAAACTTTGAGAACAATAGGCTGACTGAAAATATTTGATTTTTCATGGGATCTATCATATAAAAATAATATTAGAGCTAAACATTTAAAAACCCAAAACCAAACCAAAAACCTAAACTCAAAACCTGATACAGTAGTTGATTAAAAAGATATGCCTAAGTTTTGTCTGAAACCTCTCTTTTAAGGAAGAGAATGATTTTAGAAGGAAGGAGAGATTTTGCAATGAATTTCAAGTCAAGCATAAAAGATCTAGAAGTAAACTTTTCTGAATCAAAAAACAAAGGACAAAATGAGTTTTTAAAGAGAAGTTCACTGATTAGTAGTGGTGTGCTAACAGAAAAAATCCAGCAAGATGTAGGTAGGGTGAAGTGGTGGTAGGGACATCTTCATTTGGGTAACAGTGATCCAGCTCTTAAGAAACTGGTCCAAATCTGATCATACACATTCAGTTATTTAGAATAATTGTCTCTGTTCTCTACGCTAGTTGGATTTCTGTGTGTAAAAGTCTTTCCTTTGAAATTTATCTTATCAACATTCAAGACTGAGAATTTAACTACTTAGTTGCATTGCACTGTTCTGTACATTAACACTCCCCTGTCTGTTAAATAAATATTTATAGCCTGTGAGGAAGGCTCATAACTAACTGTGGTTGTATGTAACTAGTTACCTTGGTGGTTTCCAAAGAGTAAAGCAGGGCTTGACAGTGACACATCAGTGTTTCTCTCTGGCAAGGTCTGCCACTTAATTTGCAGTAAACATGTTCTTGACAGCTGAGAATTTCTCTGAATGTAATCCAGTTGAGTGCTCAAATGCATCCTTACCTTTAACTATGCAAATATCCCTGCTGAGTTCAATAGGTGCATATGAGACAAAATATATGTTACTCAGTGCTTCAATGAATCCTGACCAGGATGCACAAAACTTGCAGGATTGCATCACACAGGGCTTTTTTCCATTGTCCTTTATACTCACACTGGTATTTATGGGGATATCACTTTTAAGGACAATACAGGCTGGAAAACATAACAGCCTGGTCTATGAAAGTAAGCAATTTAAAATTTCAGAGTGTATATTGCATATTTAACACTAGGAATCATACCTAGACAAAGTGGAATTTTACAGTTCAGAACAAGAATCTCAGGCAGAAAATTGCTTTTAAATGCAGAAGGATACTCTTCTTCCCAATTGGAGCTTGTTTTGTTCTTCTTTTGGTGATCTTTACAGAACTAACATAGTTAGGGAACTTCTTTTACTTGACAAAAAACAGTAGCCATTTGTTTGATAAGAGCATCTATTGCAGGTCCTACATGGTTATAGAACTTTGACAGAGTTAATTCCCCTATTGAGTCAAAAATATAGACTCTTTCTTCTGCTGGTACTCACAACTTTAAACCCATGAAGAATAGCATAGTGGATAGGAACCTGCTGAAGTAGTGACAAAACTAGCCAGTGACTCAAACTGGAAAGGATTTTAGGCTTTTGTCACATGAAAAACACATAGGGCTAAAAGCAAGGCTTTTACATGGCCAGGCTCATGTATCCCCTTTCCATAGCTGGAACAAGCATAATTCCCCACAAACAGCCTATCTCTAGATCCATGAGATTCAATAAAAAACAAGTTGATCCACATGGCTACAATCTAGGATGGGCCTTAATCTGAAGTACTTTTTATGGCTCTACTTGGAAGACATAAACATAATTACAACTACCTCACTGATGTGAAATGTTTTCACGTGTGCAACTATTTGCAGAGCCGTTTCTATTGGCACAAGTGGGAGTCAGGATATACTTTTGTATTTAGTTGTAGGATAACAACAGCCTTCAGAAATTCTGCAAAATTATAGGAGAGATTTGTTTGGTTCAGGCTATCCCTCAATTTTCCAATACCTTTTTTATCACTTACATGCTCTGAGGGCCTCTAGTGATTACAAACTACCTTTTCTTTTCTGTTCTGGGCTTTTGCAGAAGTGAAGTAGAGAAATTTATCTGTTGGGGCAGATGGGAAGACGCTGAGCAAGATTTAGACAGGAAAGAGGTGAAATGAGAGGAGGGATAAATCAGACTCTTCTTCCCTGCAGCTTTCACAGAGGTACTCCAAAACCTTCAAACAGCCCAGTCTACCTATATTTTAGAACTTCCTTTCAGCCACAAGTAGAATAACTAAAAAAATCTAAAATCCTCCCCCATTTTCTCATATACTCAGAGATCCTGCTGTCTGAGGTACAGCAGGGTGGAACTTTGGTGTTAGCACAGGAGTGAGCAGAGAACTATTCTGCATTTCAGTTTCTATCTCTAAAACAGTGGTGCTGGCTCATCTCTGTAGCATAAGAACATCATGCCTATATATGCACTTTTACACCTGGATACTGCAGTGAAAACAGACCAAAGATAGACCTTGTTATATGTAAAACTGTAGTACTTGGGGGGTAACTTGCTTCCTTCATGGGCTGCAAGCTCTCCTTTTTACTCAATCTGAATAGCAGCTGCTGGCATGTTCCTGAACCATCTCCATCAACGTGGAACACAAGGCTTCTCCTGAGCAGCTGGGCTGCCTGCTGTAGGTAGGCAGTACTCTGAGTCCATCCCAGATTGCTCCTTCATCTCCTTGATTTGGTGAAATGTGGGATGTATTAATCTTCAACTGACTATGTATCACTTGCTCCTACCTCCTCCACCCCCGCAAATTGTCTTTCCACTTAATATGCATACAAAATTACAGTGAATTGATTTCATTTGAATTTGAAATAATCTCTGCATTAGCTTTGCTTTCTTAAAACAGTCCATTCTCAACTACACCTTTTATGACCCAAATCTGAGTCTGAGACTCTGGGGGTTTTTAGGGTTTTTTTTTTTGTAATAGGAAAGACTGGTATTTCTGTGTAAAAACAGCTGCAATAATGATACATTTATATTCTGAGGATGAGGCACATTTAAATTTCCAGAATTCCTGCCCACCTGTGTTTGTTCTAATTATGCAAAAAGCTCATGTTCTTAACTAGACATTCAGTTTTGTAATAGAAATCTCTAATTTGCAACCCTTCCATAGTTTCACGTGCCAAAACAAGGCTTCTTGTTGTCTTTGGAGTCCATTTAATGAGCTTGGCTTTTGGTCTTTCTACCTCTGAAGTTGAGTGTAGGAGTGTCTCTTTCAGGTCACAGCTTGTGGTTCTGCTTAGTGAACCTCCAGCTATTTCAAAAAGCCTTAATAATTGTTGAGAATTTTGATCACTTTCATGCATATTTTATAGACTGTTGAACTGCTACCCCTTCCCATCTGCTATTTACTTTCCTCTAGCTCAGGTGAGCATTGTTATTCCATGTAGGACTAATGCAGTGCAATGGAGGAATCCAAACACCAGAAATAATCGAAGTAAATGGTTTACTTGATTACCAGTGGGATGCAGATTCCTTCTCACCATCTGGGAAAATAAATAGTGGCTTTTTTTTTTTTCCAGGATGTTTGCAAAGTAAGAGGAAATGCACAGTTTTATGGGTCACAGGAAATGTTAATCAGCCCTTGAAACATCAAATATTGGCTGCCTTCAGACACAGCACTTCAGTAATTAAAAACTTAGTTTATCAGTTCAAAAGGCAAAGTAGCGTCACAAGCTGTATAACTGCATACTGTATCCCTGCTGTTATGACAGGCCATACTTTTTCTGGGAAGCCATTTAAGAGCTGAAGTAAATAAAAGTAGTTTATCTCTATCTGAATTCTTTGTCTCAAATATTTTTAAAATTACATTTACACTGTGGGGTTTTTTTTGTTGGTGCTTGTGGTTTTTTTCCTAACACCAAGAATAAAACATCCTGATTTAATCATGAGAGTTCAGGAGCTGAGTGGGATTCTTGGTCTAGCTCTGCAGCTCCTATGCTTCAAGCCATTCAGCAAGGCAAATCCTATAAGCTTTGAGTACTCACCAAGGGTATTGTTTCTAGGCCATCAATTCAGTTCTTTCATCACATCTAAAATTACCCTTACAAACTGTTTTCCAAATGTCATGTGTGTGAGCTTTTAATTTATGGTGAATGCTTGACTCTGTTTCACCAGCTTGGTTTTCAGAAAAAGGAACACAGAGGCAGAACCTTCTGCAACACCCCTCCTCATTCATCCACGAAGTAATTTGCAGACATCCCTAATAAAAAAGCATGGAAATTAAAACCAATTAATTGGAAAATAATTGAAAAGTCATTAAAGTTATCTTCACAACCTTATAAATAAAAAGTAATTACAAAATGGAAGTATGACATACGTAATTAATATAATACGATAAAAGTTTATGTTTGTTATTCCACAAAGCTTTCAGACTAATTACTATGCCAAATTTGGGAGAATTGTACTGATTAAAAAAGAAAAAGGAATCAAATAATGTTTTCCTCATAGAAAATATACCTGTCTCGTCTAAAAAACCAAGAGTTTACTCTAAAACCTCACTTCTCATGAGTAGGCTGAAATGCTCCATCTTTTCTCCAGCTGTTTCTTCTTCCATGCCTCTTGCACAAGAATGTGGTGATTGTTCTGCCTATGAGCATTAAAAGGGTAAACTGAATTTTATCTGTTCTGCAGAATTATTAATATGTTCTTTAGCCTGTTCTATATGCAGCCAGCTGCTTCCCATTGTCCTAACCTAAAAATCGCTTTTCATTCATTGCAGTGATTATTACGCATAAATTTGAAAGAATTATTTGCATCATTTTTCTTAGTTGTGTGTCTTCCCAAGATCCATGAATTAGTCACCTCTCAGACAGTTCTGTAGGCTCTCAGCTTTTGGTGAAGAAATCTCTAGCTTCCTCTTATTCTTCTTTTTTCCCCCCTAAAATATATGCTGAAAAAGGTACAGTTTTCTTGAATCAAGAAACTAATGTGGGTAGAGCTATTTCTGCCTATAACATGTGAAGACGTGAAACTGAATTTAACATTTTCAGAAATGCTCTGTAGCCCTAGGAGCACAAAGATATGCTGACTGCTGTGGGTATTTTGCTGGTGTAAAGTATTTCACGGTTCATGTAGCACAAGCACTGCCTGGTACGTAGAAGTATCCTTTGCAGCTCCACATTAAACTAAGCACAGCATTAACTTGCTTTGAAATATTTCATTTTGAAATCTCTAAGCCCTTGAATAGCTTGGACAAACGCAATAGCTCTCTTACCCTCTGAAGAAACCAAGAACCAGTCAAAGGACTTTCCCACAAAGATGTTCTGGCTTGGAGTTAGGTTCCTCCAGTGCTTTGACACCTGCTAATACTTGAGCAGGGTTTCATAGTTTCGTGATCTTAGTGTAACTTGCTTGTGCATAAATCCGTCTCAGGTGAGAGCACAAAGCAGGTACCTCCTGCTGTGCCTCCAGTGGCCAGTGGTAATTCTTATGCTCCAAATAGCAGTGAGGCACTTGACTCTGTAGAAACACAGACCATGCAAACCTGCTTCAGTGGATGATGGATAGAACAGGGCTTTGGGTCTCCAGCTCTGGTCAAAGCTAGACCATTTTTGGATGCGAGAGGTTTAGTTTACATAGGTTCCCCTAAAAATTCTTTTTACAGAATAAATTGCGTGAATTACAAAATGAGCAGGATTCTCCCCCTCCCCTGCACACAAACCAGTGATGTTAAACTAGCTGTTGTAGGACAACAGTTGGGCATCTCCCCACTCCAAGGCTGTGTAGTTGACAACTGCTGTACAATACTGTGCTGGTTCCATGATCTTAACAGGGGTTTTAGGCTTACAATAGAGGCTGTTTTTAAATACAGTAATGTTAATAAGCAATTACACTAGGATACAAATGATTCTTTAAGCTACCACAAAGACCTAGGAATAATTTTGAAACATTAACTGAAGAACTAGAGAAGGAGAAGAACAATATGCACAAATCTTTTAAGGTTGATTTCCCTGCACAACTTGTGTTGAATATGGCACATCAGCACTACTTGCTTTTATATTGAAATCTCTGATGCTGCATTTGAAGTCTACTGGAACAGGCAGCTCCTAAATAACACCCAGAAGAAACTAACCCTGTATTCTGAGCATACACAGGCTGAAATTGAAGACATCATCTCTGAACATGATGGGGAAACAAGTTTGAAGACAGTCTTTTGAGTGGAAACCTTGGTAAGTGCAGACTCTCCAGCAAAGAAAAGAGAAAAACACCCACAGTTATCTGGCGTGCAATGAAAGAATCTTAAATTCACAATGACCTTAAAGCCTCAAATCTACAACAGCAGTCATGGACACTGAAAGCCTGTACTTATCCACAGGCTGAGACCCAGTATGACCACGAATAATTCCCAAGTTTCCTTACAGTCCTATACATCACTCCTGCTTTTGCATGAAGGTGTGTTCTAGTCATGGGCTTGGAGCAAGTAAGAGACCTGTGGCTGCTAGAAATCCTGGTATTAGCAAGGTGGTGGACAAATCATGTATTTCACATACCAGTTCACTCAAAGTGACTTCTCATTTATCAAAATTTCAAAAGTTTACATTTTGGAAATGAAATGCTATATCCATTGCCACACTTATGCCACGCAAGCAGCGAACAGTAATGGCATAAGTATGGATTTTGGTTTAGAGCTTGCCGGGGTGTCAGTCTCAACCAATGTCTTCCCTGTTTACTAATATTCAACTTTAACAAAGTGATCTGAAGCAAAAAGGATTTCTAAAGAAAAAGTGTGTACATTTGCTATTTAGACACATTTATTTCTTAAAACATTCCTGTCACAGGTATGTGTTTTCACCTCCTTTCTCATCTGTGGATTTGGTTTATAACAATGAAATCATTTCACCTGTCCTTCCCTTTCCTCCATATTTCCTGAATTTGGCCTCTGCTTGTAGCTGGGACTAATACTTTGACATAATTTTAAGGAAGTGTGCAAAAAGTTACCAGGACTGGATCTCAATCTTAAAGTTGTGCTGCTTTCAGTTTAGGAGTAAAAGACATCACAAACCTCTTCTGGGACATCAGATGGAAAGTTTCTTGTCTGTCTTACAATTGTGGCAACTTGTGCATCTGGCATAGTCACAGCCATGGGTAGTGATGGGTAATTGTTTTTCTTTAAAGTCATATATGTCCTAAGTGGGGTGGAAAAAACCCAACCACCTCTTCCAAGGCCTTCATTCACCTTAACAAGGACCCTATTAAGAAATTTTTGATACCATTTATCCATATTGCCACAGTGGAATAAGAATGTAGGAGGTCTACAGTTACATCTGACTTTTGAAAAGTCAAACTTCACAAATTAACTAAATGTTGGAAAATCTGTGTTGGTACAGATGTGATTCACAAGTGTAGGTTCACTGGCTTGGGGTTAGACACCTGGAAGCTTTTTACAATTTGCATCTGAAAGGAACATTGTATGCGCTCAACACTTTCATTTGTTAGGAAGGTGAGTAACCCTACTCTGCCGGAGAACTGGAGACAGGAACACATCACCAGAGAAAACACAGGGACTAAAACCTGAACTGTATTTCTGCATTAACATTGTCTCCTTGAGCACAAGTCATTCTTCTCTTCTCTGCTTTAGTTCCTCTGTGGAATGAGAGGCAGTAGTGACAGCTATGTAAATACTTTGCACTTCAGGAATGGAGAGGAAAGGCATCAGATTAAAAAAACCAAATCCCCAGGAATTATCAGGACATTCACCAGAGCATTCTGCTACAAGGAGTATCTGAAGGAACACGGGCACCTCACCACCTCCTCATTCCTGACTAATGAATTGAAAAGCAGAGATAGGCACTCAGATGACCATATTCCTTGAAACCATTTTCAAATTGCAGAGCTCTCTTCATTTAGAATGAGAAAGAAATATCATCAACCTACTGAAAGAAGCAGTTCATTAAAACTTTCATGCAAGATGACACTCAGATCAAAAAGTCTCCAGTGGAATGAATACCTTCCCAAGTCTGAACTAGACACACTTGAGTGACAGCCATTATGCACAAGACTAGGGGCCGAATACTCTCATATTCTTGTCACGTTCCCAGTGCTTTTTATCCATTTTACTTTTTTTTGCTCATAGTTTCAAGCAGTTCAAAATAATTTATTTGGCATTTTTTATTGTACCAGCTGCTTATTCCTGGTGTTATCTAATAGGATTAGAGGGATGCAGGAGGTGGGGATGTGCTGGCCCTGTAATACTGTGGGAGATTAAATGTTTTCTTTGTAACATTTTAAAGTCTTATTTAATTTTGCGCCAATTTAAAATGGAATGATTTTTCCTCCTCCCTTCCTTCCCCACCTCCTCCTATGTTTGAAGAGTGGTGTGTCACCTTGAAAAACAGCATGTAGGATCAAGATGAGAGAGGTGGGCGAGAAAGGCTTTCAGAAGCAGATCTGTAGTCCTGTGGGAATCAAAACTATAAATCTGAAAAGCACAGAATTAGCTGTAATCTGAGATTTCAGGAGAGAAGTAATGAAACTGCATACTCTTCTACATTCTTGTTAAAAGTAGTTTTCTCCTTAGAAAGTGAGTGGCATAAAACATCAGGTAAGATTTATCATTGCATCTCAGAAGCAATTCAAAAGGAACTTGATACATTTGCTAGAATTCTGCAATTTATATAGACACTTCCCTTTTTTTTCTATAAATAAATATTTTCTAACAAGTGGAATGGTGAGATATTAAGAAACCCCACTGCCCAGTAATTAATTAGAAGCATACAGCACAGGAGCCCACAGAAGTGTCTACACAACCTCCTATGTAAATTAAGATACATTGCCTAAAAATCCTATTTCAGCCTTGCTGATGTTCCTGTGTCTGACTGCAAAAAGAACAATGACAGATATAACATACTGTTCTAGGTAAGGACATAATGCTGTAATGGACACCTCTGAAAGCCTTTGTCCCTTCCACGAGCAGAGCATTAGCAAGGGAGAAGGATCAGGGAGTGGAGTATTTAAAGATACATAAAGGCAAGAGCAGTTATGCTTCACAGGAGGCATTGCTTACCTTAATTTTGTCTCAGCTGCTTTCAGATACAAAGCAGAGTACATTAACTGAGGATAGTGGCTTGGATGCAGTTGGTTCTGACCCTGACTAGCAACTTAAACAGCCTTGACTTTCCATGCATGAGTCTCTCTTGTCACATATAAGGGCTCCCACGTGGCACAAGTCAGTGCTAGCAGCAAGCAGCCTTATTCCCATGCTGTAGACACATGACAAGATCTCTTAAGGAAATAAAACCAAATCTCTAGGGTTTGGTCAGAAGAGTTCCAGATCCAGGTTGTGGTGAAGAAGACTTAACTCTTTACTCTCCAAGTCACTCACTGTTAATTCAGACATGGATTACTGTAAGAGAAAAAAACCAAACACACCAGCTTTCAGTTATATGGGTGGCTTTGCATTTAAGCTTTAAATTTATCCTTAGACTTTCCTGTCTCTTTCACTCTTTCTTTCCTACCCTGCTCTCTACCCCATTGCACCTTTCCTACCAAATCTGCATTCTGCTGTATTTTAACTCCTTCTTTTCCCTGTGATTTTGATCTGCACATAGGGAAAGTTAATGTTCAAAGCCAGCAACTAGTGGTATGTTAAAGCTGCTAAAATGAGCTGATTTATGCAAGTAGACAGCTAGGTAAGAAACCTGCCTTGTATCTATTTACTTCTTCCACAGCAGATTATCAATTTGGTATTGGTAAGAAGATGCTCAGCATGATTCTAAAGCACAGATTCCCATACATCCTCCTCCAACTGATCTTCATGAGCATTTGGCTTAAAGGAGTCATAATATCCCAAATTCATCTTGCTCAACCTCTCTATATGCTATTTTATTAACATCTGTAATGTGACTGAAGCATTCAGGATTTCATTTGTAAGCTGTACCAAACCTAGCTACAGACATTGATGATAAATGAAGCAGCAGGTTCTAGGTGAAACATTATTACACAATACATCAGTTTTATGCCAGAGTTACTGATGTTTTCATAGTCTCGCTATGCAGAGAAATGGGCCTGTACTCACAGGGGCTTCATAATTTGAATAGCAAGGATCTTTTCGATTGACAAAGTCATTTATAAAACCTGCATCATGACTCAAGGCTGGTTATGTAAATCAGTTTTTCTTGAAGTGAGAGTTGCTGTTGCTTTCTGTGGATGAATGTGGTGTGCATGTTCTCTGGAGAAACTCCTAATCCCTACCAGTAACCTGAAAATAACATTATGCTAATAAAGACCATTTTTCACTTGTAATCCTACCCAATTATATTTGAGCAATGGCTTTTTGCATATGGACATAATAACTTGATTTCCTGAGCAAGTCTTTTCTCATGCCATAATCAGTGCAAGATCCCACAAATTCCAAGGCACACCACCTGCAACAGCTGCTCTGAGTTGTGACAAAATGCACGTTTCCTAATTTTGTCCCAACATAATCTGAAAAATAAAGGTTGAGATAAAGCAAAGAGTCTTCAACAAAGTATTTCTGAACCCTCTTGGGAAACCTGAGTTGACCTGGTAGACCCTTTGTTAAACCTAAGAAAATAAGTCAAATATAACTGAGTAGCTGCTGATTTTACTTTCTTTTATTTTTCCCTCTAAAATATGTTTTTAAATATCTCTTAAATTTATTTCCCAGGTGTCAATTAAGGAAAATTTAATGTAATGCACAGAGGTTACCAGTTGTCAGCAATGCCAGATTTGATGAATTAGCTCAAACTCTTAATTGCTCCAGTTCTTCCTACAGGTTCCTTCTTTTTTTCTGAATTTGTCACATTTCCTGTCTTGTTGCTTTGCCAAAATCCTGATAATCTGAACAAAGAGACAGCCCAGCAATGCTATTGCAGGACATCTTGCTGTGTTCTCACTTGCTCTCCTCATTACCTGAATGCAAAGCAAGTATGCTATATAATTAAAGTTTGGTCTTGAAACTTCAGTGTGAGAAAGCTGCTCTGCAGTGTTTCTTTAATCTGAAAACAGGGAAACTGAAAGAAAGTCCCAGCAGTTTATCATTATAAACCACACAACCCTAAGCTGGTAACAATATATTGCCTCAAGTTTCTTTGTGATTCAAGTTTCTTCTGTTTATCCTGTTAGTCTAATGTTCTACTAAGATGTGGAACAGTATTTCAAGATAGCTTTAGGAAAACGGTTGGAAAGGTTTAAGTCCATCTCAAATCCTAAAATGTCCAGGTGGGAATGTTTTCTATTGACTGCTGATGCTGGAAATAAGGGAACAAATTCCCTTTTGCTGTGAGGCTAAGAAGAATGGTTCTGAATCACCCTTTCCTGCCTGCCACTGAAGCAGCAGGGTCTTACTAGCAACTACAAAACCCAACTCACTTCCCTCTGAGTCTGTTGCAATCTCTGGTTTATTCATGGTAGGCAGGAACTTTCCACAATTTAAGATTTTACTGTGTTCCCATGAAATACTCTGCTTTGATCTCCTTTTATATTGAAAAGGAAGAAAGATGAGCCTTCAAAAGGCTTAGTGTAATTATCAGAAGATATTATCTAAGAAAAGCAGCTGTAAGATTTCAATAACTTCAAGTGGCCATTTAGAGATCTGCAAAGCATTCAGTCTTATAATATTATTTAACTATTGTAGGACTCATTTTAGACATGAGAGACTAGAAAATGTATTTCTAAATTGAGAAAGTTATTAGGAAAAAAATCTAGTAGGTTGATGGAGATAACCTACCTACACTCACTCAATTTTCGTGCTTCATGTTGAGCTAATTAACACTTTCTAATGCAACACTATTTCACAGCATTTGCATTCTAAGGGCAGGAGAGGGAACAACGACTCAGACGAACACGTTTGGAACTTAGTGTATTGAAACTTCAAGAAATGTTTAAACATGAGAGGAATAAGAGGTACCATTTATAGGCTAGGTAGCTGTGCTGCTGAAGAAGACAAAGGTAAGTAAAAGGTACTTCAGCTTAGTGCTTTCTCGAAAGAAGATCACTTGAAAATAGATTAATAGATATTGCCTATGATCTGCATGAGGCCCAAACCTTGAGTTAATATCAGGCCAGAAGACAAAGGACTTACCTGTCATCAGTTCATTTTTAGTTCTACCTACTATGTGTCTGACACTTTGCAACCACAGATAAATATAGTCCCTCCTGAGGGCAGATCCTTTCTGCCCTCAAAGAAAGGAGCCTACTGGGCAGAAAAAGCAATACATTGTAACAATGACAAGATCTGACATAAATATTATAAGTAAGTATGCCTGTAAACTGCTGAATTATTCGGGGGGCCTGACAGTGAGAGCTGGGACATGGCGCAACGTTTACACACACATACACATGTAAGCATATTTGCAAAGGAATATTAGTCCAGAACACTAAGTACCAAGTAGTTACATGGGTAGTTTGTGCAACATTTAGGATATATAAAAGATTTGTCCTTTATTCCTATTTTCATGTTTTTGTAATAATGTTTGGCAAGCAATGTAATACTGATAGTTACTTATGTATACATCTTGTTTTTGAGACAGCATTAGTCTATCTGGCATCCCAGGAATTTTAACATCCTTGCCTAAAATATACACATAATAACTTAATTACAAGGAAATCTAACTCCAGTCTTTTAATATGTACATTTACCAATGCAACTAAAAAATAATGCATGAAATACCTGCAGGTTTTCTTCATGTTCTTTCCAGCTTCAAAGAAAATCATCTGGCAGATCACATTTACAGCCACCAAGAGATTCCTTATATTATATGGATATGAATATTAGAAGACTGAGGACCAAGAGTGAAAGATGAATGACCCTAAACTAAAAAAAAAAAAAAATTGTGTTCCCCTCCTATTCTTCCTGTACCTTGCCAGGAATTTTTTACTTTTATAGTTTATTTTACTTTGAAAAACTAACTAGTTTAGCACAGCATGCAAGTAGCATAAGCCTTGCTTGGTTTTTTTCTTGAGCACTTTAAATTTTAGTTTTGTGTCACAACTTGCAAGCCAGTCTCAGAGCCAACAGAGTATTTCAGTTGCCTGGAATAAAGGCAGTTCCCAAGTCTCATGAATGCAAAAGGACTAGCTTTATTTCAAATGTTTATATCCTTAGAAGTTTTTTGTATATTTCACAGTTTTTATTCTTTGGCCTGAAGAAAAAATAAATTGTCTTTCCCTTTAAGTTCTTTAATACAAATTATCTTAACAAGCCACCAATAATTCTTCTTTTCAATCAAAATAATGAAATCTTAAGATGAGCTCTTCCTGTACCCATTATTTGCATGCTGTGCTGACAACTCAGCTGACCCAGTGGGCACTTTTCACAGCAGTATATTTTTTAGACTTACCATTCATGTCAAGTACTGTCTGGACGCTGGCTTTCAGTATGCCTTCATTCATTAACATTATTGAATAGATGCTGGGTTTTTTCATTGGACTTCAAACAATATTTACGTACCTCTATGAAAGTATTAGTGCTCAAGAGAAATACTCAGTGACCATGGACCAAGCTCAGACTGTCTGGTACTTAGTTACCAGCTGGGGTCAAACCATGACACCATTAGTCTGCAGAAATTACTGAGCACCACAAATCACCACTTTCTCTTCCCCCTTCTGTTAAAATAATGCATTCACTAGCACCAGAAATGGCTAACAGCTCCTGTAATTCCTGGCAGTTTTATATCAGCCAGCATTTGTAAAAGCAGTCAAGAATTTGCATACTTACCTGACCTTGGTGGAGCCACCCTGCAGAGTCCACACCACAGATTGTTCTCCACACTTCTGTTTTCCAAGCATGTTTGGTCTTGGATGTCCTCAGCCAGGAGTCATGACAATCTCGACACATTACACAGCATCTAGCAGGAAAACAACTAATAGACCAAGAGACAAACAGTTCCTATTGATCTCTTTAATTTCTGCCCATACAAGGTACCAAGAGTTAGGATTCTCTCGTGTGAAGATTTAGTTAACAGGTAAAACAACCTTGTATTGCTGGCATGAACAAACTCCTGAAAAGAAAGCTCTGCATGGAACTGCATTTCCCTACACTCTGTTTTTGTGCGTGTAGAACACTGGAGCAGGCTGCCCAGAGAAGTGGTAGATGCCCTGTCCCTGTAAGTGTGCACAGTCTGGTGGGACGAGGCTCTGAGCAATCTGATCTAGTTGAAGATGCCCCTGATTACTGCAGAGGGGTTGGATTAGGTGACCTTTAAACCCAATTCCTTCTAACTCAAATGATTCTGTAATTCTACAATTTAGGACAGGAAGACTTTCAAAAAACCCAAGTGACACAAAAATGTAAGTAAATATGAAGAAAATATTCATGTTGCTTTTCAGTCTAAGGAAGCTTCCCCAAAACATTAAAAATTTTTAGTCCATAGCACACAAAAACTTTGAAATAGAGTTATTCTACACCAAAGTTTAAAATGCAAGCAAGCATATTTGCAGTAGTTTTGCCAGAAGTGAGACAAAAAGAAACCCCAAACCCATAGACATACCTACCTTGCTTGTAAGATAATTTCTGTTTTAAGGTAGATTTTCAAGCTACTTGTGTGTTGGAGTACCTTCCAAAAACTAGATGTTCAAAAAAGTATGGGTATGTGCATACTGAGTAGTAATCCGGGTTTTCAATTCTTCTTTGGACAACCTTGCACAAAGAGGAATAAAAGAAGACACAGGAGGAAATTGGTTGTGTTACCTCCTTATATTCCCAGTTACAAGACAGCTATTTCTTGCAAAGCAAAAAGGGAGCAGAGTAGATAAACCAGCCATTTCCATCTGCCAGAGAACTTCCAAACTTTGTCACTACTTGGGTAATGAATTTGTGCAAACCCTAGGATTTACCTAGGTTTGTAGTATTCATGGGATTTGTATGCATCCCACATCCCTTTTGCATGTGTCTGTAGGCTTCAGACACTCTAGCAGCAAACCCAAGGGTTCTCCAAATGCAGCAGTGTTTCAGGTTCACTTGATAAAAGGTTTGCTCTTTGTGCTCTTTCTTACAGCAGCAGAATATTGAGGCAAGTGCTGGAGCCAATAAGAGCAGAGCTGGAATGTAGCTGCAAAGAACATACAGAATTATTTTAAGAATATTTAAGTCCTGGGTTGCCAGTGCTGACCAAAAGATGAGATACCATAATGGCTGAGTTAAATTATACCACCTGCCCTGAATTGAATATTTAATATTTCAGAGGATCGCATCCCATCTTTCCTGAATTCAAAATAGCTCACTGAAGGGGGAAATTGTTTGCTCTGCTGTACCCTGCTCTGGCCATTTGGGGTATGCTGCCACCAGATCTCCTGGAGCCTGCTCTCTTTACCACAAACCAGTTTACTCCTTCATTACAAATTGTCATTCAAAATAAAAGTGTGGGTGAAGGAGGAAGCAGGATTCACATGTTCTCAGAATCCCAGTAGTGAAGGACTTGTGAATTAGATCCTTTTTTTTTAGCCTAGAACTGTCACTATAGCCCTTCTGTATAGAGTTGTTGCTGGTATTTGCTCCAGCAGTTAGTTTATGGATCCACCAAGCAACTCCCTACATCATTTATGTGGCTGCTGCTAAATGAATTTTATATGGATTTACTTGGTGCTCTTGCAGTTGTTTTCCTCCTGACCTTCAGAAAGGACCTGATTTCTCACTGTCTTTTGGCCTAAATTACTCAGGAATTAAAAGGAGAAAGACTAAGGTCCAGGACACTGGCTGAGAGATATTAACATGGAGCCTGGAACCCTGCTGCCAAGACCCTCCTGAGGAAATTAATTTTCCAGCACACAGGATCTTCAGCCACACACTGCTTTCACTATCAAAAGGACAGCTCACGTACTACTACAAGGAGTCTGCACAGTATAGTCATCTGGCCTTTAATTTGTGCATGATAATTAAATATAGGCTTTAGCCTCATTTATTTCTTATGCAACTGAAATAGGGGGGTAGGAGTAGGGGACAGAATGAAGATTTGAAGAGGGTATAATGAATTGTATTGGACTGAGTTGCAAAGGTTTGACTGGGCTTATCAGCCATGAAGAAAGGATAATTCACTGTGCAGCAGCGCTGCTAACAAGGGCTGCATATCATGCAAGGTCAATGACCTTTTGTCATACCTTTGGCATTCATCTTCCAAAGCACTGTCTAATTCCTCTAATTTGCCTAGTTGTGTTCAGCAATCCCTTTGTGCTCTCTGAGACACTGTTCTTGCCCACAGAGAGTCCCAGAGCTTTTCTTTGGGTGCTGACTGCTACGCATGTTACTTAATGTCCCCATAAAATCATTTTCCATTAGGGGACCCTCAGGCTTGTTGAGATTTATTAGCATGCAGAGGTGAGCAGCATCTTGAACAGTGGAGAGGCAGCTGATACCAGGTGACTGAAGTCATCTGCAACTCACTTCACATCTCCTAGGTGCTAACCAGCTACCCTATGTGCTTGCTGCAGTAAGGGATGGAAATGTTCCAGCCCCTGGAGATCTGGCTTGAAGCTGCTTAAAACAGAAAATTTTCCCTTTCTTCCTCCACTCACCTTCCTTTCCTTATGAATTCACCACAGTTCTCTCTTCCTACGTCTCTTCATGTCTCATTTCAACAGTGATTAAAACCCCTTCTTGCCTTTTGCTTTAGGCTCTTCTTTTTTATAAAAGTCCCCTTTCATTCAGGTGTCTTCAGTTCTATTATTTGTTTGGCTATATTTCTTTTGCTGCCCTAATTACTGCTCCTTGCCAGATATTTTTCCATTTCCCTTCCAAATATATATTATTTTTGTTTCATAGCTTCGTGTCTCTTCAGTCCTTGTTCCATTCAGTGTTCTCATATTCCTCTGTAGACCTACTAAAAGTAATAAAAGTTGTTTTGATAATAAACTCAGAAGAACATGTTACACTGTGGTGGCACATTAGTCTGACTAGTCATAGCTACAATACACTTTGTCCTTTGAAGGAGTCCAAGGTTTCAAAAAGTTTTGACCCCAAAGGGGACAAAAAGTCAACCATTTAAAATGAGTTTCTGAAAACTACACACTATATATCCACAATTTTTAAGGGAAGAAATACATTGGTGACATGGTTCTGAAACAGGAGATTCAAGAACATATTCAAGAAATACTTGCTCAAGCAATTCCAAAATGTAACATCAAAACAATTCTAATGAAAATTTTAGATCTCATTTAAGGTTTTGGAGGCTGCTGTATCCCCTGCAGCCCTGTGCTTCCAGCCTGCCCTGGGCTGGGCTCTGACCAGGGCTGGGCCACTACAGGCCCCCATGGGAAGTTCAGACTGTCCCCATAGGGCACACACAGACCACAGAGGTCAGGGCTGTGTCCCCACAGTGGATCAGGAAGAGCTGGCAGTGTTGAATGCTCAGTGGACTATAGGGGCTAAGTAAGGTACCAGTGCTGATGCAAGCCACGGGCAGGCACTGGGACCTGCACCCCATGCTGCTAGTGATCAGCTGCTGGATCAGTAATTAACTCCAGATGCAGATTGTGTCTCTGCCTTGCCTCCCAGGGCACCCTCTGTTCCCCCTCCTACCTTTGTGCCTGCATAGGAAGTGCAGCAAGTCTTCCACGAACTTCATGTGTGGCAGCAACTGGAAATTCCTTGGGATAGGACTCTTTTTATCTAGACATTTTTGGCCCTAGATACAAAGGAAAACATCCATACTAAACAAACAAGCAACATCAAAACCAAGACGACACATCAGGTCTCACTATGCTACTTGTTCTCCAAACTTCCCAGGAGTNAAAAAAAAAAAAAAGTAATTCCTAGAGAGAGCTCAAGTTTCAAGACAAAATTTTAAGTTTTTTGAGCCATTGGCATGGAACAAATGACAAATACACAGCTAGAACACTTTTGTAATTCTGTTTAGCCTTACTTTGTTGGAATGTTAAATCTCACAGGTAAAATCTTTCCTTGCAGTTTATGACCAAACCCTTGAATTTTATGGAAGAGAAGTGTAATGAAATAGAGTATTTCTCATTGCTGTGGCTGAAACATCATCTTTTCTGCAAGATCTGCATGAGCTTCAAACCTGAAGAAAGAGATACAAAGTAAAAAACTGCCCATGTGATTTTTTTTGAATCTACACACATTTTTTAGGATAATGAAACAGTTTTAAAAATTGAACTATCATTAACTGAAAATC
Organism: Hylia prasina; assembly: GCA_013397195.1. Lineage (NCBI taxonomy): Eukaryota > Metazoa > Chordata > Aves > Passeriformes > Sylviidae > Hylia > Hylia prasina. The sequence goes on along the minus strand of VYXD01004248.1, from coordinate 5,773 downwards.
ATTAATTTTTCCTAGTTAATATGCAAAGGTACAATAGCTGCACTACTCATTGTAAAAACCAATACAGATCACAAAATCTTCTACCCAATCTGGAGATCAGTTTCTGGTCCTAAACGTATTTTATTGTGAAATACTAAATTCTTCTAGCTGTGGAAACTGTCACCAATTATCCATTTGATTTTCTTCACTAGACAAATCAGTCACTACCCCCAAATTACTTAGTACAGGAAAAAAGAAACAAGAAAGTCTTCTTTCAGTTCACTTGCTGAGTGAACAGGAATCTGCAATAAAGTCTTACAATAAAACAAGAAAATGGCCTAAATAAAGCATAGAGCAAGCAAATAATGCTTTTGTCTGCCAGGTTTTGCCAGATGACTGACAAACTTACCAACTTTACACTGTTGAATCTCCACACTTCTCCAATCTTGTATGAAAAACAGAGGGTATGGCAATAGTCAGAACCAGGTGGAAATAAATAATTATATAAACATAAGGGCTGTTCCATAGTAAGTTATTCAGTATTTTTGAACATACTTCCCGTCACAGTGAAATAAAAAGAACCAGTGCTTTCCTCAGCTTGATGCATTTTCATGCTAGATGAAGGCCCTAGTCCCTCACTGATGCATGACACGTTAAGTGAGAGGAGTCTCCTTTTCCCTTGTGCCCTGATCCCAAAGATCTTGCTGTCCTTCTGCAGCTGTCACTTCTGTACTTTGTAGTTTTCTACTACACATTGGTACCAGGCCAAGGAGCCTTTTGGAGAGGACAATAGAGATTATTGGCACTCACAAAACTGCCAGCAAAACATTGGGATGTTGTCCGTGTCCAAACATTTTGAACCTGGTGAGCCTCAAACAAGAATTTCTGCTGCCTATTAGGTAGGGGAGCTATGCTCAGGTGTCCTGTGCTCCCTCTCCCAGCTTGCCTCAGGCACTACTGCTTGCAAACAAGCATTAGCTGGCATTTTCTTATTCAGAAAGTGACCACCAAATGCTCCCCATGACAATGAAAGAAATAATTTGCTATGACACGTCTCAAGCCTGTATTCAAAGTGTCACATTTAAATACATGTAAGGTGCCAGAAGTATCATTTGGTATAAGCCTACAATGCATAAAAATCTTACATATTTCTCTTATGTTTGTTTATATCTTGGAGCAAGGTAAGCCAGTGGTAGCTTGATCCAAGTCTTACATTCCTCTGACATTAGTTAGATCATTTTCAGAAGAGCTGAATGGTTCAGTGGTTTACTTGTCCCTTTCCCTCCTAGGAAACGAGATGCTACTATGGTTCCAGATATGTTTTCTAATTTAGTTCAGAGATAATGGACACAAGCAGGTAAAAAGATCTTTGCACTAAACTAAGCTCACCAGATTGTTGTTTCTGTAAAACAAGGTAAGAAGAAAATCCCTCTACTAAATCAGCCGATTAATGGATGGAAAAAAGCCAAACTAAAACCAACTCCAAGCTAGTAGCACTTCACTATCCTGAAGATCACTTTTGTGGGTTTTTTCCATCAAACAGAATAACCAGTTCTAAGATTCTCTCTCCCTTGTTAATATTCTGACTTCATTCAATCTTTTCATATCTACTAGATTTTATGAAACTTAGAAATGCAGAACACCCAGAATCTTTAAATTTATAAATGCAACAGTTTCTGCATCTGTATTTTAGAACTGACTGGCTGACGGCTGGGAAAGGGTGCCCAAGATATGAGTTGTACCCTAGACTCCAGTGAATAAACTGTGTACTTGCAAATATACTGCTCTGGTAGGAAAAGATGCTGTAATTTCTATGAAATGGAGGTAGGTAGGGAAGAAAAAGCAAAGACAGAGCAAAAAATTGTTAAATCCTAATACAAAGTCTCACAAACAAGGGCTTCACTTGGAAATTGAATATGATCATATATAAACATATTTTTCTATTAGTGACCTCTGGAACATCTCAGCACTAAGTGGTGATGGTGTAGAACAAAAAAGACGGAGCCTTGTGCTTCTGTAAAATAGGAAGCAAGGCTGTGCTCCCTCTTCATACATCATCAGGCAGTAACAGGATAGAAAGATTACAACATCTGAGACACAGATATCTGTGCAGGTCTAATCATTCCTGTCAGAGCTCCCTTAAGGCAAACTTAAATTAACTAACTTGAGATTCTGAATGATGCAACTTCATGCCCAATCTAACACTGAAAAAGAGGCTCTGATGATGGAGCACTAGTGAGTGATGAGGAAACAAGATTGAATATAGAGTTCATCCTCCCTAGCAGAGGGGGCAGGTCGGGCTGACTGATGTCCAGAGGAACAAAAAGTGCATTTTCATTTTAAGATGATTCCAAATTTCTCAGGTGAGCACAGCACAGTCTGCCTAGGGAGCTGACAGCAACAGGACCTTCATGATCCACTCCCATGCACAACAAACCATAATAGTGTCAAATGCCTAAAGGTTGTGGAATGTTCCAAGCATGAAGCACATAAAGCTGGCAGGTAAGGTTGTCTCAAATCATTCAGCCCTCAGCTAGGAAGCTGAGGGGAATTGGCACTGGAAACTGGCCTTGACAGTCTGTGGCAGCTCCCCATGCTTTTCTAAGCTGATACTGAAATCAACTGCCATGACAATAAGGATTAGGCAGGCAGCTGATATATTTGGCATGCATACCTATGCATATCAAGGATGCTAACAAGGCCCCTTCTTTGCTGGGATTGCTGAGGGTCAGAACGGAGCATGTATAAAACACCCTCTTCTCTATCAGCACCATTAGCAAGGGGAGTCAATAGTTAAAATATCTTCCAATGACAATCAAAATCCAGATTAAAATCTGCATTCAGAAAGCCAACAACAACTTGTCTAAGGAGAAGGAAAAGAAAAACAAAAGACCATTAACCATACAAATGGTTAATTTTCTTCTGTATCAGTAGATGGTGCTCTTCATATTCTCTCAGAGGTTACTTCTAAAGCACAGTGCTTTTATGCCTGAGGCCAAAATCTCTAAGTGCTTTTTCCACACACCCTTCTGTATCTCCCTAAATTGCCAGAGCTTCTTCCCTCTAAGGTGGCTGGACAATAATCATATTAGTGCTCAATGGGTTCAGTCAGGAGCTTTAGAATTATCTGTCATGGTAAATAACCAAAGGAGCCAGGGAACATGTAGGATTTCTGTGCCTTTTGGGAAGGCTACCACTCGGTAAACACTAATGTGATCCTTCTTTTGTAAGTGCTTCTGAAGATGTCTCACCAGGCTGCTGTCCATGGTTGTGATGCCACCTCTCACAAGTGCTTGTGGGTGCACAGTGTTTACAGCCAGCATATAAATTTAACACATTAGAGGTGCATGAAAACCACCCTGCACACCTCTCTAACACCACTTACTCCTATTAGGCTTCTCAGAATCCTAAACACTGCAGTCACATTCAGATAAAATTTCCAATTTCAGAGTGAGGGAGCACACATCCTAGGAAAGCAGCACAAATACCATCCCATTTTCTGATACCCAAAACAGAGACATGCATGATCTATCCAGCAGCAAACCAGCTGTCCTCATCTCCACAGGCAGGCACAAATGCCCTTTTCTCACTCTGGAAATAGAGCATCTGGGCATTTGTTCCTCTGTATTCACTGTAACTCAGGCAGATGATGGAATATCATGCAGTCTGTAAATAGGCTCAGAGGCATGATGAAAGAGAATCAATATCTGGGATAATAGGAAGAAAATAACTCCAAATATACATACACATAAATCAAGGAAGCTGGCACACTTACATGAAAGTGCTATAAATGAGGCAGTACTGAGCAGAACTCTGTCCTTTCTGAATTGCCTTTTAACTCTATAGACTTCTATAAACATCATTCTTTTCTTCATGGCTTCCTTCTGAGTCTGGCTCTAGAAGTTGCTCTAAAGACAATGTGTTGTATGAAATGACATAAATTTATTAAGAATATTGCAAAATGCAGCCAGTCCACAACAACAGTGATAAGACCACAAAGAGTGGCACTGACACCACTGAGGTAGCAGTGCACTGCACCACTTGTCCATGAGTTTCCTCACCATAGGGGAAACAAACTAATAAACAAAATGAGCCAAAAATTTCATCCCCACCCCAAAAAAATGCCCAAATCTCAAGGGGGTATTTTTAACCTGTACTTCTGCCTTAATTCCATAGTACTCCTGGTCAGGAGGTATTATTCCTCAGAGGTCTGAGATTAAATCTTTAAATCTCTAGCACTGAAGGTAACCCACAGCAAGCCACACAGAGAATTAAGATTTTCTCAAGAATTAACTCCTCCACAGCTGCTCCCTTCCTAAACCCAGAAAAGCCCTTCTTTTTTGTTTGTTTGTTTGTTGTTACTCTTTTGCCTTTGTGTAGAGCCTGCTCTGTGTCCTTGGCAGGAGACACAGTATTTCCTTAGAGTAGGTGAGGGGAAGAAGGATGCAGTGGCAAGATTCAACACTTCCACAGACTTTTTTCACATAAATGGATAAGGTTTGTATCTCCAATACCTATTGCCCCTGACCTGGCACAGTTCTTATGTAAAGGGTCAGTTTTGGTCTTGCAGCAGGGCTCCCAAAGATTTCAGGAAAGATTCTGTCCAAGAGCTCCAGCACAGAGCTTAGCACCAGCATCTGAGGCTCAATGCCTCTGGCTGATTTAATGACCTGTGGTGTACATCATGGGGCCTTTGTTATCTATCCTTTACTGAAATGATTAGAGTTCTGATCTGTGTTTTTCACCCACATATCTTTCTTTATTTTTTACCTCTTTCTCATCTTAAATATTGCCTTTCTTTTCCTTGCAGTATTCCCCACTTGTCCTTTCCAGTAAGGCTAATGATCCCATTCAACCTTTGATGTAACAGAGTCATTATTAAACTCAAGTATCCATAACCTGAGGAATTTCCTGAGAGCAAAGGAATTCAGCTTCAAATTGTGCTGCTGAAAATCATGCACAGAGACTTGGGAACTTGCTGTCTCAGTCTACATTTTCACAATTTCATTCTGAGCTAGAATATTTGCCTTGAGAAAGCACTGAATATGGCATGAAGATAAATACAGCTTTGGCACTCAATGCACTCTGCTTTTTCATTTGTTATTCTAATGAAGCAACACAAACCCCAGTATTTTTCTCTTGACAGAAGCCATGTATCTGATCGCCCAGAAAATCCCTTTCTGTACCTTAAACACCTCTCTCAGAAATGCCACCCTGCTGTGGTAAATGCAATTATGTATCTTGACCTGATGTTTATTGAATATATAAGCAGGTTTGTTTTCGCTCCATGCTCTGCTTTCTCTAGATAAGACACACTTTGAACAGAGAAGGGAAAAGGAAATGGTAACAAAAGAGTGTGAGAATTTACTGGCACTGGGAAGATTCTAGCTCCTGCTGAGGGCACGGAACAGGTTCTATTCTTAAAGGTAGAAAGATAAGTACAGAACAGAGCTGACCTGAAAGAAAGGAGCTTGAAAAGCTCTCCAAATTAACACAGATGTCTGCTGGAAGGATCTGATGCTCTGGCCGCTCAGCTTATTGTTATAAGAAAGTCTTTGCACAGGACAGATGGATGTATTTATCATTTTAAAATCCTCTAATTAAATCTTAGTTAGGGTTAAGCTAGCAGAAAAATCATTATGCGTGCCAGAAATCACAGGCATTGGATACAAAGCAACACAGGTATTCATTCTACTTCAGGACAACAAACATCTTCATCTCTGAGCTACAGCAAGGCAGATGCCAATTAATGGGCACTCTCAGTGTGCTGGTGAGGGAAGTTCAGGGAAGTTCA
>VYXD01004247.1:122966-138203 GCA_013397195.1 Hylia prasina | reverse complement strand
AAAAAAAAAAAAAAAAGATGGCCCTTCTACAGAAGAGATATTTTTTCAATTTTATGTTTCATTTACTGCATCCAGTCTAATCCAACTGTGCTATATATATCCCGCATTACAATTCACCTCTGTTCTAGGTGATGACAGCTGCATTCTCCTGCAGTCAAAATATCTCAGAAGTCTTCCAGAACTGTAACTTCCACTTTACAAGGCCTTTTAGTTAGAAATAACATGAGCTTACTCTTTAGGAAGCCATGAAAAGATTTACTGGTTTAATATAGAGAAAAATAAATCAAATAATTTTACCTAACAAAGTTTGTTAGGACATGTATTCAAGAAACATACTGCAGAAGCAGTTGCTGTCACATGTAAAATGGGAAATTCATTTGCACTAGTATACTACCCTGAAAAACCTAGTATTCATAGAAACTAACATGCAAAGCAGTTGTATGCACTGTGTGTAGAAAAATCCACTCTATTTTGTTTAGTGTAATGCAATGCATCTTTGACAGGTCAATCAGCCCACAAAAATAACTGAATTTATGTTGGAAGGTGTCATTACACAGAGCCAGAAATATATACAGCAAAAAAGATAGTTCCAAGTTGGATTGTGATTCTTTAAAAGAAAGCAAAAGAGCAGTAGTGGAGACAAAATCTGGAAAATACGCAGTCAAACACAAGGAAAAACAAGATCTCACGAAGCTGAAAATGATGTATAAAAGGCACTAAAAGATTGAAGTAGAATTAACTACTCAACTTCAAAGAAGTCAATAACAATAACATTCATTGGCAACAACATTCTCCTTTAAACCCAAAAGCAAAGAAAGGTCTGGATTAGACCCATGTCTACATATTATGAAGGTCTATCCTAGAAGAAAAACTCTAACAGTTACAGAGAACACACTTGATGAAAATGAAACTTCAATTGAGTCAAATGGAGCCAGATTTAGGTTATTACAAGAAATTGAAGAGGTGGTCATGAAATACACTTTCAATTACACTAAGAAAAGAGACCAACTAAAATAAATCAAGGAAAAAATTAGTTTCTTGAACTTCAGCTGGCATTTCTTAACTTATTTCAGAGACTGGCACAGTTCTAAAAAAGCATGAAGGACTGAAAACACATTATCACTTACTGTCTTTGTTCCATGCTGGAGTGTAATTTCATGAGAATCTGGGATTTTCTTGACAGGGTTCTGGAAAAAAAGAAAATTCACCTCTATGAAAAGAGTGCTATCCCCAAAAAACCCCACTAATACTATATATATGTAAAAGTAAGAAAGTAAGAAGGTTTCCATCACACCAGTTGTAACATGAGGAGGAGAAATAGGAAAATCATAAACCAGAGACTGATTTCACATTTTCATTTGAATGGATATAGTCCCAAAAATATGATGAATACCTGTTTTAAGAATATGATACCATCTAAAGACAAAAACAGGAAAATACTTTTTTTTTTTTTTTCCCTTTGGAAGATATGAATTCACACAGCAAGAAATGTAATGGAAGTACTCAAGTACTTTTGAGCAACTTTCTGCAAAGGTCATGTGAATCATTACCCTCAAAATGCTTATTTATCTGGCACCACTCCAGATTCCGAAAACAGACACTATTTATCCTCTCGATACCTGATGTTTGGTATAATTTTCTGTTGCCAAAGTATGATTTTAAAATAATTTTTTGCACATTTTATACTGCACACTAAATCTCCTGCCATGCCACTCTCTGCCAATCCCTTCACTATTTTTCATGCTTCACAGAAAAGTCTCTACAGCACCAGGCTGATTACCTTCATACTTGTTTTATCTTCTTTATCAGTTCCATCTTTTACTTCTCTGATAAAACTAAAACTTTCATTATATTTAGTTTAGCCACACCTACCCTTCTTCTACCTTTACTTAAACTACAAGGGAGTACATTTAGCCTAGGCACTGCTCAGTACTTTGAGGGCTGTAAGGCACTGGCACAGGTTGCCCAGAGAAGCTGTGGATGTCTCATCCCTGAAAATGTCCTAGGCCATGTTGGATGATGCTCTGAGCAACTCGGTGTAGTGGAAGGTGTTTCTGCCCATGGCATAGGGGTTGAAATGAGATGCTCTTTAAGGGGGGAGGGCACGGAGATTGTGCATGTGCACTCATAATTTTCCAGAGCAACCACTTTGCTCACTGAAGCCCAGTTGGGAAGAGGCAAGTCACCCTCTGCTAATGGGAAGTAGATAATAATCTTCTGCTTTCCCTTGTTTCCATGTGCGGCCTTCACTTTTACTTCATTAAGCTGCCTTTATCTCGATCCATATGATTTTTTTCCATCTTCCTCTCTTCTCCTGCTCCATCCTGCTGAGGATAGCAATGATAAAGCAGCCTGGTGAGCAGCAGGCATCCAGCCAAGGTCAGCCCACCGCAAGGTAACAGTAAAGGTATACCAATAGCTACAAATGACATCCAGAAAGGTACAGCCCACATGGCACTTAGTGACACTTCCACAGACTTGGTGGTTTAGAAGCTGAGAAGCAAATGTAACTCAAAATTCCCAGGCGAAGCTCTGATTATGAAAATGAGTTTATTGTGCAACTGACATGACGAAGCACACAGACAAAGGTGTAATTATAATACAAATTAAGTTTTCAATGCTCCATCATTCCCTACACTATAAACTGATTATTTGCTGTTCTTGGGATGCAAAAAACTGCCACATACCATTGCCTGCACTTGCCATCCAAGCACATTCCATAAAAACCAGAGTGTGAAAAGAAAACAGTTTCCAAGATTCACCCACAATAGCCATCACCCATAACAAAAGATGTAATATTTTTGTGAATCAAAGGCTTTCATAGAAACCATCTGTTGCATTCTTATCTTAATCACTGTAAGGTTGCTATTCTGCACTGTAATATTATAGAATTCTTCATCTTGTGTACCTTACCACAAAGGTAAGTATTGTATGTCTATATTGTGTCAGCACTGAATTCAATTTTCAGAGGGTATCTTAACTACTTTGAGAGGTCTTCCAGTAAGTCAAAGAAAAAAAATAATTTATTAATAAACAAAATTATCTAGAACAAACTTACTTTAATTGCTAGTTCCCTCAGGTGACAATAATTAAATTCCCTTTTACTGAGAAAAGTGAAGCACTAACATGAAAACATTTTTGCTTTAAACCACACTCACAGTGAACAGTATTCTGGCTACTCAGTTTAGGGAAGAAGAACAGGAATATATTCTGCCACCTGATAAACCAAATATCCTGAGCCTGAAGGTCAGACACTTGGCGACTGCTACTGATGCTAAACTCTGCAGTGTCCAAGGGATGCCTGACAGTTAAAGTAACTGTTTGGACTACTCAAAACAAAAAAATTAAGATAACATCCAGGAACATATCTTGGCATAACATCTTCAAATTAGCTAAACATTTACAAAAAAACAAGGTGGTTTATTCTATTTTAGTTAATCATTAACTTCCTAAATAACTCAGAATGCTGTATCTCTAATGTGCTACAGCACATATGCACAGAAGATAATCAGATGCCACTACCACTTTTCCAGTTATTACACTCCAAAGAATAATGAATGCCATAAAATCCTTTTTTTTTTCACTCTTTGAAAGGGAAATACAGCTAATACATTTATGCTGATTTGAACATCTGGATATCATGTATACTGAACTATTACTATAAGTGTGAAAAAATGAAAGGATAGAGTTTGTCTAAAGTGTATCTGCACTTCCAGGATTTTAGCTGCTGCTTGGATTTCAGATGTTCACTTTACACAAACTGATCCTATGATTTCACTAATATTGTTCTGCAAATTTTGTATTGTGATTAAAACTAGAAGAGATAAAATTTTTCCAGGGTTTTTTTGTTGTTGCTGTTGTTATTTTCTTTTAAAGAACACGAGGAAAGGGCAACATTTTAAATTTCTGCTTCAGCACAAACAGAGGAAAACAGTTATGGTGTTATGTATCTCCTAATATTTTTACAGCAATTCTCAATTCCCTGGCTGACATTAGATTAATAGATACTAAATCTGTGGAATAGCATATTCTATGAGTTCACAGGGTTTTTTTTAATGAATAATCTTACTTTAAAAGCAATTTCTGCGAAGAGACACTGCAAATCAGCATCACATCTGTAGTATGGAGTTCCAAATTTTTCAGGGAATTCCAGCCCTAGCTGAGCGTTATACTCCTGTGCCTAACAACAATCTTCTATTTACTGCACCACTGTCAGTAAATATTGTGATTTTTTTTTTTCCTTGGTCCTTTTGGGAGCTTCCCTGTTTGCAAACAATACTCAGAAAATATGCCACTGTCAGCCAGAGGCCAAAACTAGATTAGTCTCCCCAGAATGTCCTGAGAAAAATCAAAAAGACAAAACCAAAAAATCAAATAAACCAAAATTACTCACTTTTTCATGGTCCAATAAGAGAAGGGAAAAAGTATGCACTTATACCTAAAAGAACCTCTACTGTTCTGGCTGCAGAGGTTTCCATGTATATACATGGAAAATATATTGTATGAGAGAGACTTGAAAACTATAAGTAACACAAAGGACACAACAGGCCCTTAAACAGGAACTTTTCTGGGTACCCACAGTGCTATAATTTACAGAGAAAACTGTAAATCACTTCCTTTTTCTCTGTCTTTGCAATTGCCCTTACAAAGGATCATGCCTTCTTTGAGAACTTCAAGACCATATGCTGCCCTGGAAAAAAATCTGGATAGCTCTTTTCATCTCAGTTCTCTCTTGAAACACTGGCTTCCTGAAAACTTGGAAAGACTGTAATTTGTGAGGGCAGAGCTATGGCACAGCATCAAGCAAAAAAACACTACAGCTGGTTGAACTAAAAGGTAAGCACTTTCCCTGTCTTGAGCAAGGGAAAAATGGGTTAAAGCTGGTTTGACTACTACCTATTTTATATATCTTTAAGAGAGCCTTTAAATTGATCAGGGAGCTGGAACACTTCTCTTGTGAGGACAGGCTGAGAGCATTGCTCAGCAAGGAGAAGAGAAGGCTCTGAGGAAACATTATACCACTTTCCTGTATCTGAAGGGGGCCTCACAAAATCTAGAGGGACTTGCCACAAGGACATTTGGCATTAGGACAAAGGGGAATAGGCTTAAACTGAAAAAGGAGGCAGGATTAGGTTAGATACTATGATGAAATTTTTTACTGTGAGGATTGCTGGAAGAAGCTATGGATGCCCCATCCCTGAAGTTTTTATGGCCCGGATGAGGCTCTGAGCAACCCGGTTTAGTTGCAGGGGCATTGGAATGAGATGGTCTTTAAGGTCCCTTCAATCAAAACCATTCAATAATTAATTCTGTGATTCTACTATACTAAAAAAACCCCTTCTGCTCCAAGTGTAAACACACCCTGCTCCTTTGGGTCTCTGGTTTGATATACTCCACAGGGAAAATGCTGTCTGTCCATGGGCAAGAGTGATGAGAAGGAGTCAAGAGCTACACTTCAGAGTTTTCTCCATTTCTGGTGAAACTACAGGTTTTGCAGAACAAGTATCACAGAGGTGGTCTGACACAGATGATTACTGCCTTACTTGAAGACAGACGGAAATGACTGGAATACTAAATGGGCAGCAGAAATAGCTGGTGGAAGTGGAAGGAGAACAACAAATCCCAGCAACAAATGGTAATACAAGTACCTCCTTCTGCTTAAAAACTTAACCTCCCCTAAAAAAGTCCCCCTGCAGAAGGCCAGGTTTTAATCATTCAAATCTCAGGCCTTCTGGAAATTAAGAAAAAATTACTTTCTATTTTTGTGCCTTTTGTTTAAATACATAATGTTCATGTTTTCCTTCAAGTTTTTTAAAGCTTATTTTCTTCCTATCCAAAATTATTGATATGCATGGAAAAGCAAATGTCACACTGCTGAGGGGCAAGGTGGGGAAGGCAGGAAAATTTGAGACCATTTGAAAGGCTTTTATTTTGTACACCAGCATACAGACTGACAGTGCTGAAATCTGCCTTGTCACCAGACAGTAACGATTTTCTCCCTCTTCTATTTTCTTCAGCAAAGCATTCAAAATCATAAGTGCAATTAAGAAAGTGTAATCTCAATGACAGGAAAGAGTTAAAAAGAGAAATGTAATCTCTTATTATAAAAAAGTTCATACTGTAAATTATATTACATACTGAAAGAGAATGCCCTTAAAACATTTTAAGAACAAAAATATGGGCAGACAACTCATCAACAATCACAACAGAAAGGATAGGATATCTGACACAGTAATTCCCAAAGCAGACAGGTACCAACAGCACAAGCTCTTCACAAAATGATGGAATGGTCAGGGTTGGAAGGGACCTTTGGCAATCATCCAGTCCAACCCTCCTGCCAAGGCAGGTTCACCTGTAGCGGGTGACACAGGAATTCAGCCAAGGTAGGTTTTGAATATGTCCAGAGAGGGAGACTCCACAGGCAGCTTGTAATGTTTACACAGATAAAATACCACAGAAAACCAGTGAATTAGGGAGATAAGCCACCGTTTATCTCGACCAACAAAGACTTCTGGTCAACTGCTGCAGTATCTAGGCACAAACATATGTTAATACGAATAGCAGAAGGCTTCACAACTCATGCTTGTTGTTGCTTGTTATTATCCGTATCACAATGTGTTTGGTTTACAGGTCAAGTGCTCTCTCTCATACATCACTTAAAACACAACCTAAATTCTTTTTTCAATGTAAGGAAGTTCCAGAAGTCCATAAAACTTCACAGGGGGACACTTGCACAACTTTCTTGCATTGGAATTAACATCAGGCCCACAATCAAGCAGTTTTTTCCTATCTACCTCACCTCCAACTTCAATATGCAAGTGACAGAAATAAGGAGACTATTTTAGTCATGATGAACAGAGAGAACAGAACCCTTGTTCTGTTCTTCAATATTAAGTCTGAAACATTATTTGAAGAAAGATAAAAGGAGGTTAAGGGGAGTATTTCCCCGGGAAGAAAACATCCCTCTTTTCAAACTAGATAGCTGTTAGGCATTCAGATGAATTTTCCATGACAGCAGTGAAAGGTGAAGGCAGCAGAAAGTGTTCTAATTTATTTTTTCTGTTCTTTTTTAAACCAGTTTTTCAAACAAACACACAGTGATACCATGTTTTGTTCCACAATCATGCACTGATTAAAACCACACTACTTGTAAAATGGGCAGGTTTTCCAAGTCACAATTTTTCACTCTTTTTCTCTGTAAATTAAACTGAAAATAAACATGCAAGATTTACACTAAGGTTGCACAAGTGAACACTCAAGAGAAAGATGGAATATGAAAAACTACAATATGAGAGATGAGCAAGATGCTGTTCTACAGTAACAGAAAAATATAAATTTGGGGGGGTTTACAGGAATGGATTACCCACAAACTTCCATAAAGAAGGAAGCATACAGATTTGAAAGGACATTTCAACAACTTTTAATTTCCTCTCTTTTAGGTGTAGCAATTGACAGATGTATTCTCATGCAAACGTGCATGTTATTACATTCAACTTGGCCCAGATTCATATAATCTGAGTTTCTAAATGTGGCACATCTAAATATGGAAACAACTTTCATCAGACTTCCTATACAGCCTTCAAAAATAAGCAAACAAATGAAGAAGAAGAATCAGTGTACCAAAAAAACCAAAATCATTTTGAAACCTCCTCTCTTCATGAATTATTCAGGAAAGTGCAAAGCATCTGAATTCCTAGCATAGGTGCCTTGATTATGTTGGTTGAATTAGGGCATGTGTGTCTGTATTATCTGAATTTCTGGTCTGAAGATAAAGGAAAACATTCTGGAAAACAGGAGGGTGCATGCAAACACTGGTATGAATTATCTTGGCTGGCATTCCCACAAAACACCCAAAATATCGATTACTCATGGGAAAACATAGATAACTATAACTGCATGATGAACAGAGAAAATCTTCAAAATTAACAGAAATATCAGAAGGGCCATACAAAATTATTGTTCCCAGTTTCCAGCCTTTAATTTAGGTAAGTCAAAATAGCGCAAGATTTACATCTTGAATTTTAAGCATAGGAAAATCAAGGAGATGTTATTCTTTCCTTCAGTGAACTAAGAGGTATTTATTGCTTCAGTGTGCACTCAAGAATTAAAAAGGTGCTTTAAGTAGATTAACTTCCATCCAAATACCTACAGGAAGTAAATTTAATAATTCAACATGGAAATGGAACTGTGTCTAGTTTCTTCCAACATCATCTAATTCACAGATTTGTGTAATTTTTCTCTTACACTCTGAACCTAACCTAACCAGAAAGAGAAAAGACCAACATGACTGCCTAGAAGTAATAATTTTTTTATGTTATTATAGTCCAAATACAACATATTTTATTAGATGTTGGGTGAAATGGTAACTCAGAGACTGTGCCATGACATGACAGATAACATCAATTAACTCCTTCCCTTTCATGCCACTTACCATCACATCCCTTTCTGCAAAGACTCCAATGGTCTAGCAGTTTAGAAAACATATTACAAATAGAATCTCAGCATGTTTGCAAGCACCATTTTTAGACATAAACATCATACTTCCAAAGTGCAGCAAAAAACCTGCTTGATCTGTCTTCTGGGGGCTACTTTTAGACTGATTTCAGGAGATTGCTATTTTTCATCTAGATTCCAAAATCTCATTCAGATAAATTTCTAAATTTGTAACAAGCTTTTGATTTATTAAGTCCTAGTTTATACTAATGATTATGACCTGGGAATTGTTTTCACAATGTATACCAATGAAATTCTCTTGAGCCTTTTCTAAAACAAGTTATAATCATTGATAAAACTGATATAAATCTAAAATTGCCTGGAGTCATTCAAGTTTCCTCTGCAGTTTCTGGGAGACAGGTTTACTTAAGCTGAGTATTCCAGCTACATTCCACTCATGTAACCACCCATCTGTTTCATCTTTATCTTCTCAGTTTCAAATGGGTATAAATACTTCAAATTTGCTGAAACTGTATGTACAACTGCCACATACCACAAAAAATACCCATGTTCAGTCAAGCCACAGTTTTACTACAGTAAAAAAAAATAAAACATTACTGCTACTTGCCATGTTAGGAATGAAAAAAATCCCTAGCATTTTTAGTCAGGCATATTCTTTATTAAAGCTATTCCCTAGAGCTGAATAGGGTACTTTCTTTTAGCATAATGGAATACTTGCATTTACTCTACAACAGTAAAATAGCTCACACAACCATAGATCAGCTGACAGTGAGAAGAAATAAACTCTGAAAGCTCTGTTCAGGTTGGTAGATTTCCAAACCATAGCTTAATTATGAAATCAGAAAGAACAAATAATTGTGAACTTTTAAGTCTTTGGACTAGAAGTGCCAAATGTTTAGTTCAGATGCAAATAGGCATTCACCTATTTTACACTGAGCTTGTGTAGAATTTTGTACCACAGAGCCCATGTGGGATTTCTACCACAAGGAATATGCCGTAAAAGATGCCCATGAAAGAATCCAAAATCAAAACAGGATGCACAACTAGACTGAACTTAACATTTGTTAATGAATAGCATTTTTCAGCCTTCTAGCCAGTTCACTTAATTATTTATATTAAATTTGCAACAAAACATCTTTTATCTAAACTACACAGACACTTTATCATTACCACCATTTGGCAAACTCTAGAGAATAAAGAGCATGAAGTTCTTTCACCTGACTCACCAAGATAAACCGTGAACATTTAGATGATTTTCACTCTTTAAAACAGCTTTACAGTTCTCTAGATTTAACTTCTGTCAAAATAAAAGTACTGATGAAGTATCTTACAATTCAGAAACATGTAAAAAGTTAAACATGTTTTTTTCAAAAAAATATTCCTCCCCTCCATATATTTAAAAAGTCACTAATACTACTAAGGCTTTGTAATTCATGAAGCAAACCCAAAATTTTAGTTACATGCACTTCTATGCAAGTACATTAAAATTACATATGCAGCAGAATAAGTATTAAAGCTTCTTTTGCAAGATGTGTAAGCAGTGAAATTAACTACATCAACAGCAATATAATCAAAACTTAAAAGATTATGCAATCATAGATGATCATAAATGATCAATATTTGCCATTGTTACCTAAAACAGAAATGGTATTACAACAACTGAAATACAATTTTCCTCTTATCAAAGAACAACCTTATGCTCATTTTAGGACTTCTGGTGAACATGTTAGCATAGAATTTCATATGCATCAGGATAATACAAGCTCTACACCAATATAATGGCAGCCTGATTAGCAACCATCTCTTTTAAATTGTTTGTGTTTTAATGACCAAAATTGAAACAATACACCATTGGTGTAGACCAATCCTTGAGCTTTGACTGTGCAATTTATTTCACTTCTACATATCTCAGTTTCTTCATCTGAAAATGGGGGGGGGAAAATACCTACTTCAAAGAATCTGCTATAAGGTTTTCAGCAACAATGGTGAAGTTTCTCACATTCCCTAGGGATGCTGTTGCTCTTAGCAAACATACTACCATCAGCAAACTAAACCATTACAGCTCAAGAGAGTGAGAGACATCCACAGACTAGACTTTTCAAGAGTTTTACGACTGTTATTATGAAACATGTTCATTCAAAAGTTTAGTTTAGGATCTTGAGAGACAGAAACATATGTAACATCCCACCTAGTGACAATGACTGCAGTTGTCTACAAATTTACCAAATAATTAGGGGAAGGAATTCAAAGTGCGTATGTCTGTGTGTGTGTGCATGTGTTTGTCAGCTCGTCATGCAAAGATCTGCAACCACAGTGTGAAGGCAGGGAGACAAGGGTTAAAAATTACAGCATGTCTCTGTTACTGCAGGAAGGAAGAACAATTTCCTATGTAGCTTCCACAGCTGGTTCCAATTCCATTACTGTTTCGATTACTAATTCTCCCATGCCACCCATAAATTACCTTCAAAACTTTAATATTTAAGCTCTCTTATAGCAGCACAATTTTATGTAATGTGACATGAGAATAAATTGCTAAGTGATTTTAACTATGCATCTGGAAAGGGGAAAGGATACATTTATATTGTATGGACTTGAGGTCCATGCTTGGTAGAAACACACCTTCCTTCATGCTTCACTCAGGTATTTTCTTTTATGTAAAGCTTATATCAGAAGAAAGCAGTGTATTAGGGCCAGATTATGTACCGCATATTGCTAAAATGGTTGTAATACCCAAAAACACTGCAATAATTTTCAAGACATTTAAGGCAAGTACTAAGCACTAGGTTAAAAATGGTAACCAGTGTGAATATCCTGGCTTTATTTGGAATCATAAAGCAAATAATTGTAAAATGTCGTGTCCAGCAATTATGAAACATGCTTGTCTTCTATGCATTTATATGGTATATTTTACTACAGTTACAGTACTTATATATGTTGAAATGCTTCCAGAATATTGTATCAGAAGTACTGATTTCCATACACGTAAAGTAGTCTGAAAATTCCAAATGATTACAATTAAACCTGAAAGGACACACAACTAGACAGAGATTGATTTCTACAAAGCAGTCAAACTATAACTGTTCAGTATGGCTCAGCTCTGGATTATACAGGTAAAGAACAAAGACCTCAACACATCTTTCAGTGGAATGTCATCCATGTTAAATCCAACACCTACTATAGTAATTCCTTAAGGAGCCTGAAGTAGATGAGTATACAGAAGCAATGCTTTCACTTTTTAACCCAGACTAAGATAAAGATCCATTGTCTTGGCAACAGTCAACATTTTAGCAGTGTACACGGAAAAAGAACACAAAAAGTCAACATCACACCTTACTGAAATGCCTTATTTCACATTTCAGATTTTTACTGACATTATTTAATATCTTATACATCTTTCTTCCCTCATAACATATAGAAAATTGTAGATTAGATACAAGCTATGATATCTCTCGTTATTCAACAGGTTTCTTGATCTTCACAAGGAGCTGCTGATGATACAAAGATTACTTGAGTCACAGGAAAAATCTTCTTCCTTTTACAATCCACAGTTTAAATTGGGATTATATGATTCAAATTAAATAGTTATTAATTGTCCATATAGCAAACTTGTTAACCTAGCTGAAGTGGACTAATAATAATATGCATCTTCAACTTGGTCCTAACAGACAGTTACCAATATATTTTTAGTTCATACCAATCTAGTACAAAGATGGCAACTTCAGATATTCAGACTCTGGAATTATTTTATTTACAAGAGTTAGGAAAGAAAAGCACAGTCCACAGACATAAAGAACTCCAGATTTCAGATTTCAGATCTATTCTATATCTGCTGTAAAATTTTCAGTACGACAGTTGCTTTTGCGCTTGTATATTTTAAACAGGATAAAATGTCCCACCTTCCAGGTGTGCTGATACTCCAACAAATATAGTAGATTTGTTCATTGAGCCACTGAGATTCCACTGGGACAGAAATCATTATTAATGCCTATTATTTATAAAAAATCATTGAATAGTTTAAATTGATAGGGACCTGTAAAGGCCATCTAGTCCAATTCCCCTGCAATGAACAGGGACACCTTCAACTAAGCCAGGTTGCACAGACCTCGGTTCAGTCTGGACTTGAATTTTGTTTCCAGGGATGGGGCATGTACCATCTCTCTCTGTGTAACCTGTTCCAGTGTTTTACAGGCCGAAGTGTAAAAAAACCTCATGTATCTAAGCTAAATCAACCCTCTTTTAGCTCAGCGCTGTGACCCCTTGCTCAGTAACTACAGACCTTGCTAAAATGTTTGCCCCCATCTTTCTTGTGGGGCTCCTTTAGGTACTGGAAGGCTGCAGTAAGGTCTCCTCAATGCCTTCTCTTCTTCAGGTCCCAATTCTCTCTGCCTTTTCCTCATATGGGAGGAATGCAGCCCTCTGAGCATCTTTGTGGCCCTCCCCTGGCCTAATTCTGAAAGGTCCCCGTCCTTTTTATGCTGGGGACCCCAGAGCTGGATGCAGAGCTTCAGGTGGATCTCACCAGAGCAGAACAGAGGGGCAGAATCCCCTCTCCCTGCCACTGCTCATGGGGCTCTGGGCGCAGCCCAGGCTTTTGGGGCTGCAAGCACACATTGCAAGGTCATTTCCAGCTTTTCACTCCCAAGTTCTTCTTGGCAGGGTTGCTCTCATGCCTTTGTCCTCTGGGGATGTAAAAACAAACAAAAATCCCCCCATAATAAGGGGGAAAAAAATAACAAGCTTTGTGTCTAATGCTTATGCTACAAGTGCAGTCTTGCTATTGTTGAGAAAACAGATCCACATGATCTGATATTTCAGACCTCCTGACTGACTGATTGGTGAGGTTCCTAGGGAACGCATGATTCCATAACTACTGTTTCCATTAAAAAAAAATCTCAAAAAATCCTCTAGCAGATCTTTCCCTGTAATAAGCAAGTCCAACATGCTATTCTATCAAAAATGAAACAAAAGTACAAAATACGCCAAAAATGTGCATGAGAAGCAGAGTGCTTATAAACGCTTACTGGCTTTTCACACAAAAGGCTGAAGTGATGGGAAGGAACATACGACCCATAAAATAATCTGAATCAAATGCAGTCCAAGATTTTTCGCTCATATTTGTTCAAATTCCCTGTTATGGACATATTACAGACAACTCATAAGGAAGCCAAAACAAGGATTCCCAATTTTGCATAGTTTGCTGCGCTCGGGCAGAATTTAACTCCTGTTTCCGGAATTCATTCCGTAAGCCCAAATTCTTCACATTAACCTCATGTTTGACATCTCCCTTGAACATGTGATCCACAAAATGACATGGTTTAGTTCTGAAACTAATGCTATCTCATGTAACACCTACTTCTGTCCCAGACTTGACTACTTCCCAAGCCTCTCAAGAATTTACATTTCACCTCTTGGGAGCCACACAAAATGGACAGTAGACATGCTTCCAAAACGAACTGTTTCTCAGTGAGTTTTTCAATGTCATTATTCTGTATACAGAAAAATGGTAAAGCTTCTGAAAGCAAGCATGCCTTCATTTGAAGGCATGCTTGCTTTCAGAATTTACCTGGCCTTCCATATCATACATTTCAGATACTCTGGATCCTCAGTTCATTTAGCTACCACAGGTAATATCCAGTCTGTGACAGCAAAAATGGATCTCCATGTAGGGAATGACAGCAATCCCTTGTCTTGTTCTCCTGAGACCTGATAAACCATTACAGACAGAGAGAAATGGCCTTCATTTTATTTAGTGAGTAAAATTAGGGAGTTTACTATTCACTACATAAACCAATTCTTTCAGAAATGACTGTGTAGGGCAATCTATAAAAATGGGAAAACCTTTAAAATGCAGAAAGCATGACACTGGGTAAGTTGTTCCTACCTGTGAACCACTTATTAGAATTTCATGTAATACAAAATCAAAGAAATAGAGAAAGCAAAAGTATCCTCCTTTTAAAACAAAATCATTGATTTGAGACAAACAGCTACAAAATTATTAAAACCCACTATCAGTTACTCATGCATTCTGAAATCCTCACAGTCACTATGACACTGAACAATTCCAGTAGCATGGACTATAGGTGAGGGAACAAGCTAGGAAGAGTGAGCAAATACATATAAATAGATTTTTGCAGCTGGTTGTGGATATCAAGGACTTACAAGTATCTATTAATACTGACAGGGACTGGGCAGAAGAAATTGCATTATTAAAATTTTGCACAATGAAGGGAGTGGGAGAGTTTTGGCTAAGACACTGGAATTTTTCATAAGGTTACATACTTGCTCCAAATTACATTTACTGTTCTATATCCACAAACTTGCACTTAAAGAACTCTAATAACCAATAAGCTATAATGCAAACTACACACAATTTAACCTACCCACCCCAAAGGATGAAAGACCTGAGATGACCTTCTTAGAACTTGCAATTACAACAAGGTATGGTATGTTAAGCCTCATGCTTACACAGTAAGCCTTTCTCACTGCAAATGTGCCAAGCTGAGATTATTGTCAGTGTGCCTCCTGCATGCGTTTTCAGCAAGAAGAATGGCACACAGCAAGGTCAGGCAGTGCAGTGTCAGGGGCTGCCACACAGTACTTTCAAAGCCCCTAAAAAATCTAAAGCTGGGTTATTTTCTTTGATGAAAGATGAGTTGTGAAAGGTTAAATATAAATTAAATATTATTTATTCAACTTATTTCAAATAGAAACATTCTGCACATGCTTGGATTCTCATCGGCTCTTTGTCTGCCAGACAAACTTCCTAACACAGAAAGCCTAAAC
>VYXD01004247.1:108856-122957 GCA_013397195.1 Hylia prasina | reverse complement strand
CCAGACAAACTGCCTAACACAGAAAGCCTAAACCTACCAATGATCTTTCTTTAAGATGATCTGTGGCTCAATCACTCCTGATTTAATTTTCTTTATCTACAAAAACTTCAATACCTACAAGGAGCTTTGAACCAAAAACAAAGGAAAACCTAGGAAGTTCTAGTTACTGAGAAATTCTCCTGCTCAATTTAGATCTGAAAATGAGCCAACTACCTTAGTAGGTAGCTATGTAATCATAAGAGAAAACACAGTGAAAAAATACTTTTTCATTCACATATAAATTTGGTTTAAAATGCTCCAAATATATATATATATCACTAAATAATATTCAAAAAAAGTGAACACACAAGAAGTGCCAATGTTGATACCAGAAAAAAAAACAAAACTTCTTGCTATACTTGGAAAGCAAGCAGGTTTGATAAATACATAACCATCAGAAGGAAATATGAATCTGCAATCCCACATTTTTTATTTCTTTTTCTCGCTATACTTTGGAAATTTTCAACACTCTAAAATATTACTCAGAGTAATATTAACTCTTCTTCAGACACCCACAAGATGCAGCTAGACACAAATCTTTACTAGAGTACTTGGGTAACTTTTGTGATATTTTCCCACCCACTCAAACTCAGTTGTGGAGTCCATCATGAGAATACGCCCTTAAAATACTAGACAGAGTTGCAGCTTCCATTAGTTCCTACACTATGAGACAACTCTCAAGAGGTAAACTAATGCAAATTGCATTAAACTACAGAGTTAAGCTACACCTGACAGCTATTATATTTTTTTCAGGATAGGACCAGTTTTCATAACTGTAAGTATAACTTTTCACATAATTCATGTGAATTGGGCAGATGCTTATTTTAAATTGCCTTATAAATAGCTGATTTAGATTTAGTGACATTCATTTTACTCAGAGGAATTAATATTTCTGCTGAAAATGCAGTGAATTATTTTACTAACTACTCATTCATTGAAAAACAGAATGCAGTTTCTTATTAGGACAACAAGACTTTGAGAAATCACAGGAAACTACCATTAGGCTTTCTCATAAATTCACTGTCTATTCAATGTATCATAATTGTCTTCCCTCAGAAAAAAAAATTATGGCAATTGGACTAAGCCTTACACCATTAATTTAGAGATTGAAAGGAAGTGCCTTTAAAGTTGCAGCTGTCCACTGCAAAAACTTTACTACTTACAGAATTGCACTGTCAAAAATATGCACATTTGTTATTTTAAAAATAATTTTCATGAGTTCCTTTACAGAAAGGAGAAAAATACGAGAGTCACAAGAGATAGGGATACAAGCAGGAATGGGACAGAGGATCAACAGAATGCCTGATCCCTAAAATACACCATAGGAAGAGCAATCAATTATGACAGAGTACTGGTCTGAAAAAAAAGAAAAAAAAAAAAAAAAAAAGCCCCAAACCAACTGGCTGTCCTCACCAAAGAAAATGCTAGATAAGGCAGCTTTTAAATCATAGAACAGAGAAACAACTCTGAAGGACTCTGAGAAATGTAATAAATGCCAAGTTAAAACAAATGAAGTTATTAAAACAAGTAGTTATTATACCACTGACAGGAAAGAAATCCATGTCAGAATTTTTAAACTATTTTCTATTGAGATGCACTATGAAGTTTACTCTGACATTGTTATTTCTATAATTTAAATTTGGATAATACATTTCTAATGAGTCAAAAATTATCACTTTCTTATATGTGATCCAACATTTAACCTTGTGTGCCTGCATACCCATGCATGCCCCATCCAAATGAGAGAGCATTTTTTAAACATGAGGAAAAGTAAATGTATGGAGAAAACCACAAGTGATATAAGAAAAGGAACCAGTACATGGGGGTTTACATCTTCTCCAGAATTTTCATATTTTCAACAGGAAAAACTTACGGACATAAAAATGAATTTATTTTTAGATGGTCTTAAGGCATCAGAAATGGCATAGAATGCTCACTTACAAAGACCATTACTTGATACTGTAGACTAAGAAAAGATTGTTTTTAAAATGATTCAGCACTCTGTCAAAGAGATCTTATAAAACGGGCATGTGCAGTTTGTAGACACAGAGGATGATTAAGCTACTTAAATTTTCTTTTCCATTTCCATCTCTGACATTTTTGGTACTCAGTAGAAAAGGTAGCAAATTAAGTTCAAGAACAAATGTCACTGAGAAATATCTTTATTCTTATATATAAGACAAGAGCAGTTACTTTGTGGCATCAGTTTTGCCTCTTGATGTCAAGTTTTGTCTCTTGACATACACAGACTATCTGAACTGCAAAAAGTTACAAATCTGGTGACACTGAAAGCCAGCTGACGCCCAGAGATGCCATTTTGCAGAGACCAGGCCATTTGCCTTCTTTCCAGAGACCAGCATGCTCCAAAACACTCCAAGTAACAGGTTGGTTAGAAAAACATACCTTTATAAAATCAGACAATGCATGAAACTTTTAAGATTACTGAGCTATGAAAAAAACACATTATTACACTGCTGCATAAATCCTAAGTAACTTCTCCATCCTCCAACTAAACTTCCAAAGTTGACAATTCCATTTCTAATACAAGAGAATAAAGAAAAGGCTACATGTATAACATTATTTCTTTTTGTTTGTTTGTTTCTCTCTTTAAAATAAAGTATTAACTCCCATGGTTTGCCTGTAGTACACAGTAGGAAAAGAACAGCTAAGTCACACAAGCTAGTAGAGACAGACATTAATATAAAATTTGTCCTCATTCATAGGACATTGCAACTGTAATAAAGGTTATCAATTCTTTTTGACACCTGAATTAATCTAGAAATACAAGCTAGACTTTCTAACATTTCCATGAAAATAACTCATATCAATTAGAACTCTAGCTTTTGCTTTCATTCTAGAAACTTGAATTAATTAACAAAGATAACTGTTCAAAGACATTTTTTTCCACAACAAAAGTTTTAGTCATATGTAGGAAAAATAAGTTCTATTCCTGGTTTCTATAGCTCTTACAGAATTTATTTCCTGCATTGTCCTGGTTCCAGCCCCAGCTCAGCACGACGGGGCATGGACAAGACATTATACTATTAGTTACACCTCCTGCCAGTGCCAGGGGCAGGGAAAAGGGACTCTTCCAAGAAGAAAGGTGTTCCTTTTCCAGTCACCAGAAGCCATTCACCTTTGCTTAACTGTCCCAGGTGTGGAGACCATTTTCCATGTGAATCACCCTCTCTTTGCAAACTTTGGTTAATACTCTTGCTGTTACTCTTTGTTTTCATATCCATTGCTGTTTCCAGTAAATTGTTCTTATCTCAATCCTTCTGACTGCTGCCTTTTGTGTCTCCCACCAGAGGGAGGGAGGGGAGCAGCTCATGGTTTTCTTTTTAATGGGAGTACTAAATTGGGGAATACCATTCCCAAACCATGACACGGTTCATACTCATTATTGTATGAAAGATGACCTAAGGAACCTCTGTACTGCAAAAGGTCACTATGGCTGACTGAGTTCAACCCTTATTTAAGACCCTGTGTTTCACCACATGAGAATGCTCACTGAAATTAATTCCACACGTCCAAATAATCCAAATCAAAATCTTGACATAGTAATACTTATTCTAAAAACTGCTTCCAAGCTAGCTGCTAAAGAGGGCTGCAGAAACAATGCAAGACTACTAAAAATTCCGGGAAGGCTGGTGTGCATCTGCAGGGTTTCCATTGCCCCTCTATGCAATTGTGGGGAATAAAAAAAGAAGGACAAAAAGAAGGGTATTGATGTCAGCTGGCATCATGACTTTTTTATCTCCACCTTGAGAGTACACTTTGCTGCAACACACTATGCTAAACACTGGTTAACTAATTAAACTTGGAAATAAAAATTAAAGTCACAAATCACCCTCTTTCTGGTAGAAGCAAACTATGTTTTGTCTGTGTCTTCTGTCTCATTAAGAGTGTAAAAGCAGAGTTACAGCACTGGAACTTCCAGTGAGTTCACTCCCACTTACAAAATTGGAGGTCCATGTCTGCAGTCCCATTGAAGTCAACATAATATTTACATGAATATTTACATGAATCCTCCAACCTTAAATAATGAACCTGAGCTTCATGAGATGGCGATTTATTAGCTATTTGCATTAAGCCCTATTTTAGAAACTGAACAGGAAGCTCTCTAATACTATTGAACTATTTATTTGATTTTGGGAAGTAAGAGTTACATAACATCACCTTTTTGCTATTCTTGCATATGAACCTTATATGAATGTAACTTTTGCTTAAGAAACTAATAAACAGATGCAGGATCTTAGAAGAAAACTGAAAAAGAAATGTTTACCTTATCTGTCATTAGGTGAGACATTTCAAGAAGTTTTTCTACAGTACCAATAGATTTAAAACTGATAATGTTCAAAATGAAAATACTTCTGAGTAAAATAAAGGAATAAATAGTTTACAAAAGCACATTTCAAAAACCTAGACCTTCACAAAAAGCCATGGTTAGTAGAAAGTCATACAATTATTTTTTATGATTATTCAGATCCTCTGGAGAAAGTAACTATATTGGTTAGTCTTTCTTCTTTCCATATTTGATTATTTAAATATTTATTAATCTTCAGATACAATGGTATGTCAAATAAACATTCATGAATAGTACACAAGGTAATGCAGTAAAATACTATTCGAGATCCTAAGAATTTGAAAATAATTTTATTAAGCTTTAAAATACAAAGGAAAGGACAAGCAGGAGTAAAGGAAGGAAGTTCACTGTGATTGCTGTGTGATCTGGATACTGTTAGCATCAAGTATATATAGTCCCTGTATACTGCTAAGTGCTCACCTGCAATAAGAGACGCCATTGCAGCAGTTGTAAAACAATACGTGTGATAGTCTCACATTCATAAAAATCCAAAGCTGTCTTTTAAACAAACAGCAGACATTCCTAGAGTCAACAAAATTGCTCTCCAAGGATTCCCTTGGAGTGGTCTGCAGTTCCAATAGTTTAATATAAATCATTTTGTTCATCAAAAATTCTGTGAAGACTTGTTTTAAAGAGGAAGTGTAACTGCATGTCACTTACACTCTTCCTTCAAATCCAATCCTTTTAAATTATTTATTCATCCCCACCATAAATATTTCAAATACTTGTTATCATCCACTTCATTTTCCTTTTGATTCAAGCAAGAGTACTCTGTACCTGTACTTGTCATTATTCTGTTTAGAGCGCAAACAAGTTTTCAAAAAGATAACACCCACATGCCAAATACAGAGAAAACCTGCTATCTTCAATTTGTGTTTTCCGTAGCGATGCCAACAAAGTCAAATATAGTGAGACCATGCTGTTAGTTCCCTGGCCAAATTTAGAAAGATTTTATATATTTTAACACTGAGAGAAACAATATACTATTTGTGCTTCTTTTTAAAAATATATTGGAAATTTGTTGCAAGTGCCAGAAAAAAAAATGCATCAAGCACCACGTAAAGATGCAGTCACCACTTTGTTTTGACTGTAAGGGTTTTCAGTTCTCAAAGAAGAATTTCAGTATCTTCACCTCCAAAGATCCCAAATTCTACTGGAAGTAAAGTAAGATTCAGGATAGAATGTTCATACACCACTGCAGCTACCAATGTACAGCACTCCATTGCATATATCATTGCATGTACCATTGCATGAACTACCCGTTCTTGTTAAATAATACTGTATCAAAAGTCTTGTGACTGAGATAAACATCCAGAATATGTACTCAGAAAGACTTAGATCGAGTTTTTTTCTTAAGGGGTAGGTCACAGAATTGTACAGTCTCAAGGTTATGCATGGCTTAAACATACTTGGCAGAAAAAATTTAGAAGTCTACTATCCCTCCAAGCACAGTAGAGGACATTAGCTTCACAAAATCTGGCTAGAAAGAAATCAAGGGTCTTGGAGGGATGAGCATGAGGATCCCATGTTTCAATTATGGAAGGTTTAGAGCCACAGCATATCTGGCCTTGAGAAGAACACCTTGCATCACTCTTAACAGCTCCCTCTTCAAACACAGATTTGGTACCAGCAGCTCCTAAAGAAGACTTACACACTACACCAGCTAAAACCGACCTGGTAAAGGGTCTCTAAAGGAACTGATATAAAACAGGACATAAGAAGATGGCTGAACTTCATTAAAAAGGACAGTAAAAACTGTAATTATGTTCTGTATCACATTTTATTTAATACTGTTAAAATCACCTCTAACTTTGAAGCACCTCACAGTCCACAAATATATGCCTCTTAATGTTCTCACAAAATATTTCTGGAAACAAATTCACAGGACCCTAAGTACCTATCTGTAGGGGGAACATTCTAAAATTTTTTGTATTCCGTCATATTACAAATTGATTAAAATCCATATCATCCACCAAAAAGCATGTGTGATACACAGCAGAGAAAGACTGGCCTTATTAAGTTATGCAGAATCAAGCAATAGAGATCTTGCAAGTACATCCTAGGAAGAACATGTGAATTCTGGGGCACTTAATTGAAGAGGAGATGAGTAAATACCCCATGCCTTTTTATCAAAGACCAACATTCCCTAAGGGAATCACCTTGTTAGCTTCCTCTCCATATGATGATCTGTTTCTTAAGTTGACTATTCCTTTCTTGACAGCTTCTGTTTGATTCTCTCACATTGGAAGACAGAGATTGATCATTTTGTTTTCTTGTAACTTTTGCAAAATTTGCAAATCTGTTTTAACTCACTTTGGATATAATCCTTCTCAATCTTTGCACCACCAGTAACCACATCAATGATCCTTAAAAAATGCCACAACTTGTTCCAAGTTTAATATAAATAGTTAAGATCTAAGAACGTATTGCGCATATATATAAAAAAAGCATTTGCTTCATGTTTATATAGGAAGGTAACACACAAGCAAGTAGAAAGTAACGGTTAACTGCTGGCTATTTTTCTCAGTAACTTTAAATATTTAAAAGATAATGCCTCTCACCCTCAAAACCACACTTTTCTGACTCTGTTGCAGACAAAAAATTGCTTTGTTCAGCTTACTATACTTTTTCCTCTTTAGACAAGATGAAACATGACTGAGTAAATAAGATTCAGCAGTTAGAAGACAGACAATTCTCAGTCTAAATCTTACAAATCCTTAGGATGACTAAAAATTCCCATAACATTTATTTATTTTTACAACACCATAATTTTTAGTCTGGTACCATAGCCAAATTCTAATTGGAGCAATTACAGTATACTTAAATTCTTTGTCTAAATCAGCAGGAAATGGCTTCCTTCCATTCTGAACAATATTACTGCTATGTCCTGTTAAACTTCTGAAAAAAAAAATTAAAATATCTCCAAATAATTCTAAAACCTGGAATACAGTTATGCTATCATTTTGGAAACAGACCAAAACAGAGTACAGCCTTGGGCCGTGAAGAGGCCCAAGGCTGTACTTGTTTCAGGGACATAATTACAACATGATTAGTATCCCTTTGGTGCTGCAGGGAGAAACAGTTCTCTGTTCCAAAGGAGAATGAACTGTAACTCAGCTCCAAATAGAAGGTAAATCGTTGCAAATCCATCAGGCAAATTCTTCATCAATCACCTTTACCTGTTGCCTGAAGCCAGAAAAAGAGTCACAAGATGCTAACACTACATTAAGTTTTGTTAAAGATCTCAGCACATTTTCTAAGGACATGTAGAGAACAGCATTAACAAATACTTTGTTACTAAAGTCTTCTAACATGTGTCATCCATTCCCTTGAAAAATGTTTATGTCCTAGATTTAAATCTGTCTACCTACCAATTCTGACACAACCATTCCTGCTAGTCTTTGTCCCTCTTCAGACAGACTTTGAGTGCACAGGTATCAGACACACTCCCAGTGCATTCTGCCAGGGGAAGAAAAGCTGGCCAAGCCTCTACCATATTTCCCAATTCAAAATTTACCACATGCAATATTGCCCTCATTACCCATTTGCACTTTAGTAAAATAAGCTGTTTTGTCTTTTAAAGATCTTCCTGAAATTTTCTAGAAAGGTTTAGATCACAGGATAAATCAACCCTGAAAATCTTCACACTACAGAAGATGCCCTCCCCCACTCAGCTTACAACCATGTGAAAAAGGGACACTGACTACCTCAGCAGGTTTTTACACCATTAGAAAGAAAACACATCACAGAAAAGCAAGTGCTGATCACAACTCAAACAGCCAGCTTTAACTTTCCTCAATCCCCAAATTAATGCAAGCCTTTTATATAAAACAGGATAACAAACCAAGAGGAAAAGTATCAGAGGGGATTAGTACCACATGTACCTACTGTTCTTAAAATGTACTTGACAGAGCACTATTCCTTACACTACTACAAAACAAGCATTGTAAAGCATTTGGATAAATACTCACAAGCATATTGTGGTTTGTTAAGAATCATCACTTTTGACACAAATGGAAGTGAATGATACTAAATTAACAAGTCATTTAATCTAAACATTTATTTGTTAAATGTAATTAATCATCAGTATCAACACAGATTAAACAAACACAGAAAAATCCTTTAAAACAGCACCACAAAGACTTGCATATATCAAATGATCTTACATCAGTTTGGGAAAAAAGTACCTCAAGTCAGAATTCACCCATTTAATAGAATACCTAAGGCTCTGTTAAAAAAAAAAAAAAAAAAAAAAAAAGTTGCTTTGTATCACAAGTGATTTATGCAAATTATAAAAATGTATAATACTCAAAAAATACCAGTGCCAATTCAAAACATTCAGCAATTATGACACAATGGAGTCATTTTCCCATAAAAACACCAAGTAGGTATGAAAAAATCTCATCAAAGGTAATAACCACCAACTACTCCTTTCACATTAATGTTTATCCAGTAAAATAACTCATGTGGGCTGGGCAGTCCTGGGCCAACCCTGGACTCAAAAGTTGTCTGCCTCATAGCAAACCCAATTTGACAAATGTCTCTACTGAAAGTCCATTATAAGAAAACAAAAACGATGGAACAAGCAATAGTGAAAAAAAACCCCACATCTAAAGTCAGGCTTGAGACACAGTGGGAAAACGTCAGGGTGAAACCAGTATTTTTGTGTACTTTACCTGTCATCCAAAATTCACAAGAATTCAGATTATAAATTATATACTGCAACAGCTAGAACTACTAAAGAAAAATTTGATTCCTACAGGATCAAAACCACAGATACTTGTGTTTTCAAGAAATTACTTCAGCAGTAAAATATGATAATAAAAGAGAGTCAGTCTCACACTACATCTGGGGAAAAAATATTCAGCTTTCAGTTTCTCCTGTCTCAGTTCTGCACTCATGCATACCAACCCCAGGCTATGTAAAAGCAAAAGAAAGGAATCACAGAGTTCCCATAACTGCAACATGTGCCTTCCTTGGGGCTCACAAGATCATACCGTGATCACCAATCGATCAACAGGAAACCAGGAAAGCACAGCTGCTTCCTGATTCCCAGGATTCACAGGAAAGAAAATAACTGAGTTCATGAGCAGCAGTAAGGGAAGGCTCTAGACCCCAAAGGCCTCTGGCATTCACGCTGACACAAAATCTCCCCAGTTATAAATTAACTGTTTAGACTGAAAACCCACAAGTCTCGTATTTCTGCTGCTCTGCTTATTCTCAACCAAATCTATTCTAGACTGTTTTGTAACTATTGTCTTAAGTTCAGACAAACTTAAATCACACCAGACTGCAAGTTACTTTTCTGTCTAAAACTTTTTATTAGGGTCTTTTAACTCGGGTCACCAGTAACTTCACTTCATTAAGCCAGTTGTAGCATTATTCAAATACATATGAATAAAAAATAAATACTAGTATCTTTTTAGAAATTAGAACAGCCAATCAGCACAGTGACTACTAAGAAAAACAGGCTAAAGTCAGTTTTTCATGCAAATCGTTTTGCCTTTGGCATTCTGGGAAAGTTGGCAGAAAAAAATAGTGATTTGAATATAACATGACCCATAGCAACTGAAACCCACTGAGTCTATGATGCCCTTTGGAACAGAGACCAACTCCACAGTGCACTAGCAGCTAAAAGTTAAAAGAAGTCCTGACACAGGTCAGCAGGGAGTAAACTTAGGGTTTATGTCATTCTCAAAAAAAATTCCGGATTTATCTCTGCGTGGTTCCCTGAGACAGAACAAGTCATCTGTGGGGTACAATCACAGAAGATATGGGACTAAAATGTACTGTTTGATAATTAAAGAAATCCATATGCAACAGTGAATCAAGTGAATCAGACAAAGTGATATAAATACCTAAGACAGCACAATTTCCCATCACTTATCCCCTGTGGGTAAACAACAAACAAAAAAGAAATCTTTGTCATCACATAAGTTTAGGCTCACTCTAAAAATGAGTCATGTCGTGGCTTAAGAGGTTCCTCTCAAGCTTTTAAAATGAATTCTCTAAATTTTAAAATCTAAGTTCAAAACATGCAAGGTAAGAGATGTTATAGGAAAAAAGCCAAACAAACTGAATCCCCAGTAAAAACAAAAGAAAAATCAAAAGGAAAGCCTTGGGACCCCTGGAAATTCTGGGTTTTTTAGAGTTTTGTTTACATTTGTATAACAGGACATACAGGTCTTTCTCTGTTACCAGATGGTTCAAACGGGAATAAGTAAGGCTGTTTTCACAGGACTTCTATCATTGTTGTTACACATGGAAACCATCACACAAAACCCAACGCCACAGAATATTTGATCCAAGCAGTTTTGAAGAACAAACACCAAACCATTAATCTTTTCACAGAATTATCAAATAATCAAGGTTGGAAGAGACCTCTAAGATCATTCAGTCCAACCCAGCACCACCACTGTAACCCTTAAACTACAAAACCACATCACCCAGTGTTAGATCCAGATGCCTTTTAACTAAATAAAGGAAGGCTGGTTAACTGAGTTATCTGTGATACCAAAGTTAGGCTGTTAGGGGTTCTCGTGATTTCAACACAGACAAAAAAATCTGTACTCTTAACAAACAGGTCTGGCACTTATTTAGAGAAAAGCAAATCAAAATAAACACAAATAAACAAAAATAACCAACCAACCAAAAAGCCTTCAGTTACCATTTCCTAAAAACAGTTCGGGCACAACTCTGCCTCCTCTTTCTCGTACAAAATTCTACATATCCTTTGGGAAATAAACCATTTAAAATAGCTGTATTATATTTATCTTGTTCTTTCATAAAATGAAAACAAAAAAGTAAACAATACACACTAATTGATGTAGAATTTCCCTTGAGACTCACATGCATGCTTTTGCTTTAAATCCTGATATTTTTAAATGAAAATAATTATTTGCATTTGATGAATTATCATTAGAAAAACAGAAAAACTGCAAGAAAAACAGAAAAACTGCATTTTGAACAAGTCATACATCACCTGGAAATTCCTTCAAAAAGGAGGGGCACACATACAAATCAGAGCCCACTCAAAGGAGTAAAACATTAAAGAGAAACAAACTACTTACATTATCTTCCTCCTCTGTATCATCATTGTCATTGTCATCATCACTATCCTTGAATCCAGGGGGAAGTGGTGGCCCGATGAATTCTTCATCATCATCATCATCAGTATCCTCAGCTGGACCTTTAGCAGAACTCTGGGATTGCATAGAAGGACCACTTAAAGCCTCATTTGAGTCGTCCTCACTCTCACTACACACTGCCTCTCTGCAAGGAAAATTTAAAACATTAGTGTTTGAAGAACACTGTCACTTCCACTGTAATTTTCAGATAAAAGATGTTGAGTACTCTTGTAAATAAGTAGACACCAAAATTAGCAGCAAAACACAGACTAGCTTCCATTAACAGAGTGTGGGCCCACCATCATCTTTTGAAACACTCACAAGTGTTTCAAAAGTTACATTAAATTACCATTCTGCTGTCGCCCAAATCGGTTGTACAAACACATTATTTTTGGCGTATGGAAATTTCTGAAAAGCTGAGTTGTTGTGTCTATGTTTGTGCATTCATTCAAAATAACTGCACTCCCTCTGCTGGCAGTTCCCAAGTCACACTGCTCAGAAGGTCTATTCAGAGAGAGAAGCTCAACTTTCAAGACTTTGTTTGGGAGCTTATATTTTCCAAATTTTCATGTGAGCAGGCTTAAAAAATACAGTCTTCTTTTCCTATTTCTTTGTTAAACTACGAAGGTATTGTTTTGGTTGGGTTTTTTTAAAGTTTAGGTTATCACTTTAAAACTATAATAAAAACCACAAAAGTTCAGGAACATAATAAAAGACTAAGAAAATTGGTTCTGAGCTATGTAGTTGTGACAGAGAACTACAGAGAACTACAGAGAACTACTGCTTTGCCTCCAGAACCAAGGTACAGGCAGGTACTAAATTGCAAGGAAAAAAATTTCATTGGATAAGTAATTGAAACTGTGTTTAAGGAAGAAAAGAGAATAAACTAAACCCAGTATGACTTAGGTCCTCAGATGTTACAGTGAAAAGCAGGGTTTGTATGCCTGATAGTTAGTCTAATTTAAAGACCTAGATCAGAATATGACTACCTAACAATTCTAACTCAAACACAAAGAGCTTCTCTGCTTACTCTACAACAATGGGACAACCAATATCCCTTTACCAACGGGAAGGTTTTCCAGCTTGTGATGCACAGATTGGGATCTTCGGAGTTCTAAAAGTAGGGTATCCTCAAAATTAACCTCATAATCCTATATGCAAAAGAGTTGCGTTTTGAAAGTTAATATGCATTTCTACGCTAGCAAACCACACATCTTTTCCCCAAAAGCCAAACCATTTAATTAGTTTTGGAATGAAACCAAATGTACACTGTGCCAGTGAGCAGGTGTATGTTGTATACATAATGATTCCAGAAGGCCATTCCAATCCTTGAGTCACAAATTTGCAGATCTATATACAGACACTTAAGAACAGCATCTATGTTTCTTCCTAATTACATTTATCATTCTCTGATTTGCTGGGAAGGAAATTGATCAAATCAAATATTTCAGTATTCTGAGGGGCACCACAGCCATTCTGCATGTGACATGGGCAGAGCTGCAGCGCAATTTTTCATTACACTCCAGGCACGGCAGGGACAGCCAAATATTCCAGCAACAGCCACAGGTATCCTCTGTCCTGATCGGGATAAAGTCAAACATAAGAACACACCAATGCAGCCAGACCACAAGCCCAACTACTTTTCTGACAGAAATTGGGAGTTGTGCTGGCAGAAAGGACAACTTTCTGTGTTTCCCTCAACTTCTAGTCTTACAATCTTACTCTACCAAGGGCTATAAAGAAAGAAGAACCGTTTTGCCAGCCCCTTTTCTAGAATTCAGAAAAGTGTAAGGAATTTTTTTTGCTTTCCCTCATTACCTCCTCAGTAAGTGAAACACATTGTAAGAGGGAAAAAAAAAAAAAAGAAAGATGTAATAGAGCATGGATGGCACGCTGAGAAGAGCAGTAACAAAAAACATTCTGACAGTTGTGGAAGTATGTGGGCATATCCCCCCCATGTGTTCATTCTCTGCACATCACTCAATTTCCTCAAGCTTTTCCTTTTCATATACTAACAGATGTTGTCATTTCACAAGGTGTTATTACACATATGCATAAATTAAGTACCACAACTACTTTAAACATTTGTCTACAGCAAAATAGCTCAGGAGAAAAAATTATTCTTAGCTCTATTTCACATGATTTTGGAGTGACTTTTTAACAACTGAAAAATTAGTAGAAGGTCTACTTTGATAATTTAGAAAACTCTGATTATTAAAAAAAATTGAAATTCAGTAAAGTGTTGCCATTGTCAGAGAATAAAAGATTCTATGCATATTAGATCCATTCATAGTAACTAAAATCTCTGTTACAAAAAGAACTAGAAAATCCTGTATTTCAGACTAAAATTATCAGTTGCAGGATTGCTCCTCTGAATTAAGACTGAGTCACAATGGCATGCCTTTCTAGCTTCCTGTTCTTACTTTTAAGAATTAGGCTACATATCCTTTTTAACCTGGAAATATAAAACTTCCAGGAGAACTTTTCACATGTTAAGCCCCTCCTTCTTAATGCTTAGTAAAAAAAAAAAAAAAAAAAAAAAAAACAAAAAAAAAAAAAAAAAAAAAAA
>VYXD01004247.1:68962-108837 GCA_013397195.1 Hylia prasina | reverse complement strand
AAAGAAAATATACTATGAGCAGAACTGTGATGAGTTATCAGAGCCTACCTAATAACACAGCATACTGAAATGTGGTTGTTATCTTCCTTTATACTAAGTCCCTGGAGGTCATTCTTGTTGAGTCAATTAGAAGAATGAGATAATTACGGAAAGCCTTTGTATCGCCTGACTGCTCCCCACCTTACCACTTGCTTAAATTGCTTATGTCTATTGGAGTCACCCATTTACAATACCCAATCATGTTACATGTAAATTCTTGTCATCCTTCACTATGCCACCAAATAGGTATATAAGATCCTCAGAAGCAAATGGAAGCACAGAATGTTTTTCCTTGAGCACAAGATATAACACAGGATACAGCAAGTAGTATACTGTGCAATCAAATGTTTCAGTAAGAGTGGCCAGCTTTCCCAAAGACCAACAGAAAAAAACAAAATCTTCTAATAAAAATTGGTTCAGTCTGCAACTCTACAAGTTTGTTTATAATAACCTACCACATATAGGCTCTATCAGCCCATAATATGCATATATATATAGAGGTCAACTAGAGTCTTGTATGGGTTATTAAACTTCCATAGATACAGAAACCTAGAAACAGACAGCACACTCGTGTCTACCAGCCCCGCCACACAATGGAGTTGTGTGGTCCCCATTGCCCTCAGCAACTTTTGATTTCCCAGAATTTCAGAATTTAAACTGTAAAATCCATAGTATATATTGTTTGTCAATAACAGACAAAAGTTTAAGAATAAACTTCAGACNNNNACAGACAAAAAGTTAAAAAAAAAACTAAGACCTGAAAAAAAAAAAAAGCTTTCTCTACCTCACCATTAGTCCATAAAATCCACACACAGAGGCTATCCACCTACTTCACCCTCTTTCATCAGGCATGAACAAGAATATTCTATCTACAGGTGGGCACAATACCTGCTAACGAAGTCATCAAATGTTGTCATTTTATTTACCCTAATATTTTTGAAAAATACATGGATAACATTGTTCTTATTTTTAAAAAAAATACAGAACAGGATCAAGGAGGAAGCCACAAAATTGCCTACTAAATATACATAATGTCAGTATTTGCAAATATTGACAAATCTTTGAGAAAGAATTTCTTTTAAAAGTTTAAAGTCAGTATTTCCAATTAAATACTTAAGATAAAAAGACATTCACACAAGCTAAATGATACTAATGTTATCAAAACAAGCAAACATGCTCCTCAGATAAAAAAGCTGCTACATGGGATCTCCCATCATATCTAAGTACCTTTCAGTTAATGTGGACCCAGGTGCACTGGATGCTGAAAATGATGAATCAGTGCATGGAATTCTAAACTCCTTTTCAGTCTGGTCTTCTTTTTCTCTTTCACGAGCCTCTGAATAAAAAAGCACAGAAATAACCAATAATCAAGCCTTCTAAACATACTAAAATTACTGGCTTGCTGAGAACAGTAAGATAGGTTTTTTTAATTTTCAGACCTAGATTAGATACTTGAAAAGGTAAAAGCAAATAAGAATTTAACCAAAAACACTTTTTCATATATATTAAATTTCCATTGCTACTTCAGTGATCACTCAACAAAACATCAAAAGGACACTGTAAACCTCCCGGTTGTTCATTTGTACATATTATCAAACATAAACTGATCGTATAAGGATGCAGATATTTCAATTGTTTTCAACATTATACTAAAACAGTATGATCAGTTCAGAGAAATGTTGATGTTTTCATAGCACAGGGCACTAAATTAGTGGAGTTAAATTACATGGCCGTGTAAATAAGTGAATTTTAAATATGGAAAATAAACACAAAGCAGTTTACATTAGTAGCTCATTCTTCAGTCACTGAAAAAGAATCCCTATGGAACACTTCAATAGAATCAAGGCAAACAATTTTTCTCATATTAAATAATGATGGGGGTAACACATATAGGTACAATGTTGCTAAAGTTCTCAAAAAACTTCAGTTAGGGAGAGAAAATAAATCTTTCTTTCTATACAAGAAACATTGTGTTCTATTTTGCTCCCTGTTATATATTAAAAAAAAAAAAAAATAAGCAAAGATAGGAAACACTTTCCAAGAAGAGAAACAGAAACAGCTTCAAGATAGAAAACTAGAAAACATTTTTTGATCTCAGTTCCACAAATCAGGTAGTGGGGAGACACGTCCAAAAGTTACCACAGTCATTCCAAAAAACTGAAAAAGCAGAAGTGTATCTCAAGAAATATGAAAATAAGTGCTCACATTAAGCCACCCCCACAACACATACACATTCTTGATTGCTATACTCTCAATACTAAAGTTTAGTTTTAAGTTATAGAGCTGAATTTCGTACAAAGCTTTATAATTTTTAGCAAAATTATCCACTTTACAACCAACAAAATGTTGTGTATTTCTTTTACAGGTATAAGCCTAGAAACCTGGGGGCAGGGGGGGCAGCAGCTGGGATGTGGTCTGCTGCAGGGCAGGGGAGAGGACATACTCAAGATACAGGGCAAGATATCTTGACTTTTTTGCAATCACTTACTGAATTTCCTTAGTAAACAAAATATTATGTAAATAAACAATTCCTCATAAGAAAAGATACCTCAACCTGAAGAAGTATCAAACATTACGAGGTTTCCAATATACATATACATTGCTGTGTTTAGATTCAGCCAACACAAAAAAAAAAAATCATCTGAAATTAATTTTGGAATACCTTATATATTTAAATTTCATAGTGCCTTAAAGTTCAAGAAGTCAACGAGCCTCCAAAGAGGTCTGATTTGGTTCTGTATAGAATCAGAACAATAAAAAACATGGCATCACAATAAAACAAAAGACATACATATTCTCCACAAACTGGCCAAGGGGAAGGAGATAGCATGAATAACTGGGTTGGCAAAGGGATTTGTAAAACATGCATGACTGTTCTTAGAGACCTTGTTTGAACTGATGTTCACTTGATGACAGGCAGCAAATCACAGAATTTTCCCCATCTCCCAATCTCAAAAGAGCACATTCAAAAAGCGCCCCCTCCCAGCACAGCAGAAGGCAGTGACTCATTTTTGGACTGCTATACAATCTGCTCCTTGGTCTAAGACACACATTTCTTCTTCACTACTCTGCTGTCTCTAGATTGAAGCTGTCTGTACCAACTTCTCTTCCAAAACAAATGCACAGTTAAGTAGAAGAATAAAGGAAAGAGTTTGTGTGTTTTTCCTGTATCTGCAAGCTATGCCTCACAACAGGAGCTTTGCACATGCACACTGCTCAAACACCCTCAGACAACATCAGCAAAATAATAACTTTAGTGTTCAGGGCTGTCTTCCTCGAACAAAACTGCATTTCTGGCATTTTTTTTCCTACACAGCCAGTCTGAGACACTTCAAACATCTCCGTGAAGGAGCAAATCAAAAGATGTTTTAAAATGCAAGAGCCGACTATGTTCGCTCTTCCTTACCCAAGACTTTCCTGCTCCTCTCCACTGCTGTTCTTCTCGTTTGCTCAAACATAGCTTCGAGGTCGAAAGTCCGAGCCTTCTTCCCTGGAAATGAAGCAACCGGAGACTGGAACACACAAGCCGGGATTGACAGACCCCACGGCTTCGCCCCCGCCCCGCCAGCCAGCCCCCGACCCTTCCGGCCGCATCGTCACGCACCGAAGCCGGAGAAGCCCATGGTGGCCGCCAGGTCTGGGTCGGGTGTCCCCAGCATCTCTGCATCTGCCAAGAGAGGGGAGAAGAAACCACGGGGGTGAGCGGGGACCACGGGTGAGCTGGGCCGGCCTTAGCCCCGCTGTCCCCGCCGCTCACCCCCCTCGGCCACCGCCTCCATGCTGCGCCTGCCCCGGATCCACAACGAGCGCCGGCAGGAAGCGGCCGGGCGGGGACAGTCGCGCTTCCGTCCCAGCGAAGGAACACAACCGCGTAACGTAGTCGCAAATCGTGTTCTTCGCAGCGCCGCATAAAACTAAACCACGGTTCTGCGCACGTTTCTCCTTGAGCTCTGCCAGGCTTTGTGCCGTGACAAATTCCCTGTTGTTATAGATGAAATCTGTTAATTCGTGCAGATACAAAATATATGTTTTATAGAAACTAAGGTTTGAAAGCTGAAGCCTCAGCAGCGGCAGGCAGGGCCTCCAACACACCCTGCCTGGCTGCCGAGAACTCATTATCATACGAGTACATGGGCAGGACATCCAACTCTCCACAATGATACACCGTGCCCCACCGATACTGCATCCTGATTAACATAAGAAGAACTGTGGCTGGGACGGGAGATAGCCCATTCATGCTACACCTGGGCAGACCCACCCGGAGACCAGGTTCCAGGAAACCCAATCAAACATTGAATCACGCCCAGGAACAGCTTTGTCCTACAAGACGCGAGGGACAAAGAGCCAACATCAGGATGGCCAGGATCGTTGGAGAGTTCATCATTATGCATCTTCCACCCCGGAAACAACATTGTCCACCTCGGAGCAGAGAAAAGACACCACCATGAATGAAATTAATCTGAAAGGAAAGGAAGAATCTCTGCCCCGGGCCAGAAAAAGTGGATAAAAACAGACTGAACGTGGACAACTTGGTGAACTCAGAGGGACTCGCTGTCAGAGAGGGATAGTCCTGAGTTCACCCGGTGCCAGCTTCCTGGGCTCGACGCTGTGATTTTTATCGGGGAAATTAATGACTGTATCTCGGTTATTCAATAAAAAATTGTCATTTCAGTTATTAAATTGGGTTTAATTGGCTTTTATTTATAACACTGTGAAGCTTCTTCCAGGCACCGACCACCGTCTCAGAGGGTGAGCCTTTTCCTGATGTCCAACCCGAATTTCCCTTGGCAGAACATCATTCTGTCTCCTCCTGTCCTGCCGCGGTCACCAGGGAGAAGAGATCAGCACATCCCCCACCGCTGCCCTCCATGAGGAAGGTGTCCACAGCCTGAGGCTCCCCTTGCACCTCCCCAAAGCTGAACAAGCCAAGTGACCTCGACATCTTAAATCTTGGCCTCAATAGTCTTCATCACCTTGGCCCCCCTACTCCTGACACACTGTAACGGTGTGATGTCCTTCTTAAATTGAGGTGACAAAACTTGCACATAGGACTCGACATGGGGTGTGCAAGCCCACAGCACAGTGTAATCACCTCCCTTGACTGGCCAGCAGTGCTGTGCCTAATGCACTCCACAATGCAGTCAGGCCTTTTGGCTGTCACTAGGCACATCAACCCAAAAACTCAGATTGCTTTTCATGGAGCTGCAGTCCAGCCTCTCATCCTCTAATTTGTCTGTGCAACCACAATTTCACTGTCCTGGGTGAAGAACCTGGCACTTGCTAAATTTTAGATGATTGGCGATTGATCTGATCTCTGTCCAAATCTCTATATGGCTCCTCTACCATCAAGGGAGTCAACAGCTTCCCCTAGTTTAATATAATCGGACTTAATTCCTGCAACCAGATCATTTATAAGAACATTAAAGAGCACTGTCCCTAAAATTGAGCCCTGGGGAACCCTGCGGGTGAATAGACACTAGCTTCTTAATTTTGAGAACATAGAGAATTTCCTCATTTGTTGCTATGGTTTTAGCTGGGGTACAGTTAATCTTCACAGTGGGTAGTACAAGGCTATGTTTTGGATTTGTGCTAAACACAGTGATGATAATATAGAGATATTTCTGTTGTTGCTGGACAGTGATTGTACAGAGCCAAGGCCTTTTCTGTTTCTCAAACTGCCACACTGGCAGGGAAATTGGGGGTGCATAGGAGGTTGGGAGGAGACAAAGCCAGGATAGGTGACTCAAACTGGCCAAAGAGATATTGCAGACCATATGACATCATGCTCAATACATAAACTGGGAGGAAGAAGAAGCAGGGAACATTTGGTGTGATGGTGTTTGTCTTCCCAAGTAACCCTTATGCATGATGGGATCCTGCTCTGCTGGAGATCACTAAACACCCCCCTGCCCATGGGGAGCATGGCATGGTGATTTAATTCCTTGTTTTGCTTTGCTTTTGTGTGTGTCATTTGCTTTCCGTTATATTCTCTTTATCTCAACCCAGGAGTTTTTACCCTTTCAATTCTCTCCCTGATCCTGGGAGTGGGGTAGTGAATGAGCAGCTGCTTGGGGCCTGGTTGCTGCCTGGGGTTAAACGTCAACAGTGATGTAAACCCTGCAGGGGTTATGATCTTCATTTGGAAAGTAGAGGGTAAGGGTAGATCTCCTTTCTTGGGCCATGTGCCTCTGCCACAAGTGAAGCTATCCAGAATGGATGCTGGACCAGTTGAGGAGCAGAGAGTCATTGCAGTCTAGACAGCAAACATTTATAAACCAAGCCCCTTTGGAAAACCAGTTTTTTCCCAGTCCCAAAATTTCCTGTGACATTTTGTGAATGCCTATGCTGTTCAGAGCAGACACATCACTTAACAGAAAACCCAACCTCATTAAGTTAAAAACCTGATATAGTCACACTGATATGTCACTCCAGATTCTGGAAAAACAGCAGTCACATCAGACCAGTGCTATGCAAAGGCTATTTATTCTGCTTTTACACCTTAGCTCTGAACAGAGGCACTGTTCATGTCTTGGAAGGGGAGTCTTCATGTTGTCCTGAACGTGGGCTTGTTACCCAGTGTGCAATTTGCACGCTTGATGTGAGGCATTTCTATTCCTGTAATTCTATTTATTTATTCTTGCTTCTGCAGAGTGGGGAGCTGGGTGGTAAGTCACAAAAGGCTGGCCTCCTGATAATCAGAAGTTTACAGTATTTATACATTTTAACAAACAGGCATCAACATTATTTGGTTACAAATTATATAAATTTATTAACTAGTACTCAAACTGCCATTTGCTGATTGTATATCTTGTTTCTTGTGGTTATTAGTGCAGGTGCAGTTCTTCCTGTTAAGTCTGGCATCTCTTTTGAGTAGATGGTTAATGGGACATGATCTTCCACTCCTGGAATTACTTTTCTCCCAGTTGCTGACTTCCCTTCTGGTGGTTTTTGTTCAGCCAGACCATTCACCTTGGAATTGTTCTCTCTTTTCCTTAAAACAGAAGATTAGCTAAGTGTACAGTGTTCACAATGGAACTGCATAATCATAACTGTCCTCCAGCCAGTTACAGATGAACAACCAAAAACCATTGCAGATCTATTCAGATCTTGAGGGGCTCTCTGGGCAACCTGTTCCAGCGCCCAGCCACTGCACATTAAAGTTCTTCCTCATGTTCAGGTGGAACTTCTTGTGCATTGCTTTCTGCTCGTTGTCTTTTCCTCTCCTGCTCAACATCACGGAGGAGAGCCTGGTTCATCCTCTTGGCACCCCTTGCCCCACCTTTAGATATTTAAGCACGTTGATTAGGTCCCCTTTTAGTCGGCTCTCCCGCTCATCCTCTCCGGCAGCAATCACCTCCCCCGCCCAGAGGCCGCCCTTCCCTTCCGCTCTTCCGTTTCCCGCCGCCGGAAGCGGCCTGGCGCGCGGGGCCTGCCGGGATTGGGCGGGCGGTGTAGCGGCGCGAGAGCGCGGCCCCGCCATCGCCGTGTCGCCGCTGTCCTTCTATCGCTGGTATCGCCTCCGTCGCGATGCCAGCCACCACGAGCCCGGCCGCGCCAGCTGCGCAGGAGGCACTGGAGATCGCCGGCCGCATCATCGACCGGCAGATCCAGGACGACCGCTGCTACCCGGACCTGTCGGAACTGCTGGCGGTGCCGGCGCCGGGTGAGTGAGGAGTGCCCGTTCGGGGTCCCTGTGGGCCCGGGCCCCGCCGCGGGGCGGTCTCGACGGGCGCGGCCCGACCGGACACGCGTGCGGGCTGTGGGCCCTGCTCGGGGACTAGGGCCGGGTGTAAGGAGTTGTGTGGGGGCCGTGCTGTGTCCATTTCAGTACGTGGGTGAGACTTGTGGATGTGAGCACCGCAGGAGGGCTAGTTCAGGTGCCTCATATCCCTGTAAAAGGTGACGAAAACGGCCCTATTTTTTCCGTTCTTCCTTTTGGGAAGTCCCGTGCAGAATGGTCTTGTGGTAGCCATGTGTCCACCACCATGCCGAAGTTACAAGCAGCCTGGAAAGCTGTCTTAAGCTTAACCTCTTTTTATGTCTGCAGCTTTGTGTCACACTTATGATAAAAAGTGTACTTGCTCTCACAATAATTTGTTTTGTTCTCCGTAACACGAGGAGACAGCATTTCCCGACTGGCTGGCAAAGTGGGCTCTAAAGAGGCATTCTAGCCCTATATATCCAGCGGTGGCCGGATGCAAACAAAGAGAATGCCTTACTGTTGTGCAGTGATGTGCATGGCCACTGCTCTGGCAGCGTCATGGATACACAGCACATAAAACAGTGGATGTATGTAGGGACTTTAAATCGGTACCGATAGTACAGACAGCCTTT
The DNA here is from genome assembly GCA_013397195.1 of Hylia prasina. Classification (NCBI taxonomy): domain Eukaryota; kingdom Metazoa; phylum Chordata; class Aves; order Passeriformes; family Sylviidae; genus Hylia; species Hylia prasina. Next base: position 100,464 of record VYXD01004247.1, on the reverse strand, counting down.
CTGAGTGAAGGAGTATGATTCTAGCTTGTTCATATGAATGTCTGGCCAGACAATGAAAAAAAAACCTGCAGGGTATCACTGAAAAAAGGGGTAAAAAGTTGGCTGGGGTCCAGGTGAGTTATTATAAGAGTTTGTTTGCAAATCTGTTTGATCTTATCTCATTTCAGACTTAGATTTACTGTTTGTATTTTTTCTCCTAGAGAAACCTATGTCCACTTGTGTCTTGTGAGTAGTGATACTTACATGTTTAAAGTCTCCGCAGCTTCAAGGCTTTTTGTTGTTGTTCTTACTTGCAGATAGCCCAACTGTATCTGGTATGTCAGATATGGATTATCCTTTACAAGGACCAGGTTTGCTGTCAATACCCAATCTTCCAGAAATCAGCTCAGTCCGCCGAGTCCCACTTCCGCCAGAGCTAGTGGAGCAATTTGGGCGTATCCTTATCTAAACAGGTGTCTTAGATTGTGTAAGAAGTAATATTAGAAACGTCTTTCCTCCATATTTTTCTTCCCAACCTTTTTGTCAGACTCCCAGCAAAAAACTTTAATGCTGTTTGAGTTCTCTTAATAACATGGTAAATGCAGTATAGCAAGGTGCATTTGTGTAGAGTTGTTGGTGGAATTGGTTTCTAAATAAAGAATTTTGAAGCATGCAGTTTGTGCTGTACTGTATGTTAATGATTTTTTTTTAATGCTCTGAAGAGGATTTTGCTGTTGCTACCCAAAATGCATTTAATCCTTACATCAGCAGTGCTTCAGATATGCAGTGCAATTGTATGATGGGAGTATTTCCGGAGATCAGCAGAGCTTGGCTGACCATTGATAGTGACATCTTTTTGTGGAACTATGAAGATGGGTACGTAGAGGATGCATTCCTGATGTTATTTTATTGGTATTGTACCAGAAGTAAGCAACTGCAGCAGTGGGAGATTGTTTACTGGAAGCGTAGAGGTGTGCTGTAGATTTTACTAAAACTTTTGAATAGTAAGTATTTAAGGACCTGTAAGAGTTATTAATATTGCTGCCAAATCATCTACAGGTGAGAGAAAGGAAAACGTATTTGCTTTTGGTCAGATATATCTAATATCTAAAGTTACTGCTCTTATGCAAAAGCTTTGCTTGTGCTGAAAAGGTGGATAAAAATTCCTCTAATCGCCTAAATTTTATAAGTAGATTTAGTGAGCACTGAGATGCATGTGCAGTGACCAGTCATTCCCACAATAGTGAGTAATAGGGCATTAGTATTTTCAAATATTGTAATTGAAGCTCTCCATACTTGCTTATGTTATGGGTGTGTAAAACTGAAAATAAGTTCATTACATTTTGAAATGGCATTGATAAGTTTGTAGTTTGTATGTTTGCTTCTTTATTTGCTCACATAGTGGGCAAATAAAGCATTTGTGTAGTAAGAATTGCTTCGTTGCATTTCCTAAAAAAAACAAAGTTCAGATTAGCTACTATCTACACATTTACATTGTGCCAGAGTGGATGAAATACATTCCCCAAGGAAAACAGCGCTGCAGGGTGTTAGTGGGGGAAAAGTTGGGAATTTTTGCATCAGGTAATTTTCCTGGGATTAATTTAGGGGAAAAAATTCCATATGATGTCGTCCTCTTCATGTTAATCAGTATTGCAAATGCTCCATCATATAATTCAGAGTAGACGATGAATTAACAAAATCCAGAAATATAAAATACTGCAGTAGGATTTCAGGTTTGAAACTCAACTATAGGAGCTTCAAGCAACTCAAATGACCTGTTTTCACTGAAAGTGAAAGCTTCAGAGTGAAAGTGAAGGCTTCAGAGTGTTGCAGAAGTATTAATAATTTTTAAGTATACACTGATTTTATTTACTTTGTTACTATGTGGTGCTGTATTACAAATATAATGCAGTTTTTTGTTTATTTATTGACAGAGGAGATCTGGCTTATTTCGATGGCCTCAGTGAAACTATTCTTGCAGTGGGTCTTGTAAAGCCAAAGGCAGGTAAGGAATATTATGACAGAGATTAGAATTGGACAATCCTGAACCTTCTGTGTATTTTTTTAGTCTTTATATATGTATGTGTTTGTATTTTATACAGATAATACATTATAAGGTAGTAAAAAACCCAAAATATGTTTGTGGGTTTTATATATGTGTAGGTATTAACACATGTGTGTTTAATGTATGAATGTGGCACTTGGTGCTATCGTTTAGTTGACATGGTGATATTCAATCTTAAAGTTGGATTCAGTGGTCCTGGAGGTCTTTTCCAGCCTCAATGATTCTATATGTGAAAATCTGTAGTTTGTATACGTGTATGTATGTTCACATAGAATATATGGGTTTATTTTGATTTTAGGAACATTATAAAGTGAATTATGAGCCAAAAATAATGTATTGTTTAACAATTATTTGCACTGATAAGCTTGCTTTTTTGACACATCATGCTTTAACATTTATACTGTTTACACATTTACATATTAAAGTGATAATTTCCATTAGATTCTGGTTTCTAGCCCTCACAGTTATTTTAGTATCTACTGTTAAGATAATATTAAAGTCAAAGTTGAAATTGTGAGTTGAGTTTAAAAGAAGCATGCTGGTAAGAGAAATGTCATGTTAAAGATTCTGTGTTTCATGAAGTGGAAGTCGAGCTGGTGGCTGATACTCCTTTCTAAGTCCAGAATTCCACATATCATTAGGCTTAACATAGGAATATTCTGTCTAGTTGATGTGGCTTTTCAATGGATTTATTTGCTTACATTATTGTGATCAGAGAAGCAGAGTGCAAACTAAAATTTTCTTTTTTTATTTAGGTATCTTCCAGCCTCATGTACGACACTTACTTGTTCTGGCTACTCCTGTGGATATTGTGATTTTAGGGCTTCATTGTTCTAATATACAATCAGGTAATTCTCTCTTCTCCCCTTAGTCCCAGTTTTGTATTAACACATGGGCAGCGTGTTAATTCCCATGTGTATTTACACATAGCAGTTTTATTAGTAGTCATTCAAGAAATTAAAAAAACACAAACCCATGTGCCAAGTCCTTACTACTTTTAAGTCTTTAACTCATGTTACAACCAGGAAAGATAATTTTTATATTGTGTGCACTTGCTGGATCATGGACTCCATGAAAAGCATTGAGTTTTATTACTCACCTGTTTAATGTAGAAAGAGCTTTTGAAACAGGTGTTCCTGTTAATTAAACAGCATGTTGGAGAGGGAGAGAAGACAGGAGCATGAATCGTGGAACTGGTGAATAGAGCTCATTAACTTTGCTGGTGTTTGTATTCCAACCACAAAAGTTGAGAACCTGATAATATTTATGTCATATATAGTAAGAGAAAAAAATGTTTGGTGAAAGTTAGAGAACTATATTACTTTTTTTTTATGTTGATGTGAAAGAGAAAACAAGTAGAAACCTGTGTTTTGGAACTTGGTGTGATTTAGAGGCGAGAACAGTCTATAGAAATGATAAACATTGCATTTCCTTCCTTGGAAACATACATAGAATAGATTTGTTACTCTGCAGTTAACATTGGACAAAAGCTGTTCCAGAATACACTCAGTAGCTATGAAATTTGCAGTAATTTTTTCAGTTTTCTGAAATGTTTCTTATCCCAGACCTGTGGTATTTATTAACACAGCTTAAGCACTAAAGAAGATTTATGTTTGTTTCCTGAAGGTAGTGGATCGCTCAATGACAGCATGTCTGGAGGAATGCAGCTGCTACCAGATCCTCTGTATTCACTCCCTACTGACAACACCTACATCTTGGCAATCACATCTGCTGATAATGGGAGAATCTTCCTGGCAGGAAAAGATGGCTGCTTATATGAAGTTGCATACCAGGTGACTGTGGGCTTTGCATACAGGCTTTTTTCACTGTTGTGGGATCTCAGCAGTAATAGTTGTAAAACATGTCAAGTTTGCAGTCTCTTCTATAATTGCGTTGCATGTCTGGTTGCACAACACCTTAGGGTAGGTGCATTTTCTGTGAAAAAGTAGTATTTATGTGGGAACAGCAGAGCAGTTTTGGTTAACTTTAAAAATTCAAATTGCAACATCTGCACACTTTTTTAGTGCAAAATTTTCCTTTGAATGATCACTGTTTTCTTTCCATTGAAGAATACATACTTGTTCAATTAAATCAATAGTTTGCAGTTAGATCTTTATTTTTTCATACTTGTCCTTTGAATGACTTTTTTAATATGACTCCTAGTTTGGTTTTTGTTTTGCTTTTTCTTTCAATGCTGTATTTGTTTTAAATTGTAGGCTGAAGCAGGCTGGTTTAGTCAGCGCTGTAGAAAAATTAATCATTCAAAGAGTGCGCTATCTTTTCTTATTCCTTCGTTGCTACAGTTCACATTCTCAGAGGATGGTAAGTACTGATGTCCAAGTTCTAATTAGCCAATAATTTAATGTAACCTTTTAAAATAATACTACCAAGAAGTCAGTCTGAATATTTTGCTTACTCAGAGCACTTAGTTATTGTCAGTGATGCATGCAGTGGTTGATTATTCACAAGTCGAGACAGATTGTGTGTTTAGTTCAGGATATAGGTATCAAAGCCTGAAAAAATTAGCATTTCTGACTAAAGTTAGTGATCTGTAGCACAGAATTTAAATGTGGTTAGTGGCATCACCATGAACATAGAAAATGTATAAGTGAATAATCATACTCATTCACTGCTTAGTGAAAAATTATTTTGAAATTTTTAGCTCTGGGATTTTTTTTGTTTACTAGTAGTTGTTAGTTAATTGCAGTTTTAAATCACTTAAAGCAATCCTGTATGAAGGTGCAGTTTTTGTGAACTTGCATTTCATTATTTTACAGATATTCTGTCCTAAACTTGTTTTCCCAACTCCAGTGTTGATTTGCTAGTTTTCCCTTTTTTCCTACCTCTCCAGATCCTGTAGTTCAAATTGCCATTGACAACTCTCGAAATATCTTGTACACCCGCTCAGAAAAAGGAGTCCTGCAAGTATGTGACTTCTTATGACTCTTTGGTCTATTATTAATATGTGTAATAGTGTATAGATATCTTTGTAGGTTTATCTCAGTACCTGAGAATTCTCTGTAGCTGTTGTCAGGCCCTTAATCTTGTTTATCTTTTTGTAACAATGTGTGTGCTGGAGACTTGAAATACTTCTTTCCTGAAGGAAGAGTAGCTCCAATTCTATGGAAGCATGAGTATGAAATAAAAATACAGCTTGAGTTGCTTCTTGATAAGTGAAACTGAATTTATTAATTGATTCATAAATCACTAAGCTGTGTTACTGAATTGCAGGTTTATGATTTGGGGCAAGATGGTCAAGGAATGACCAGGGTTACTTCTCTTTCACAAAATGCGATCGTTTCTGCTGCAGGGAGCATTGCCAGGTATGTTCATGACAGTTACAATGTCCTTTAAAGCCCATAGTTTCACAGTACAGTTTTGAAGAATTTGCCTGTTTCTTTGGATTAAAAGTATGTTGGGGTTTTTTTGTTTTATTTTTCAGAACAATTGATCGTTCTGTGTTTAAGCCTATTATTCAAATAGCAGTGATTGAAAATTCTGAATCCATAGACTGTCAACTACTAGCAATCACACATGCAGGTAATAAAAGGCTAATTCTGCTCTACTTAAAATGATAGGTGGTATCTGCACAGTTTGTGACCTTTTTTCTTTTGTTTAGGTGTCCGATTATATTTTAGTACATCACAATTCAAACATCCAACAGCTCGTCCTTCCATGTTAACCTTGGTCCATGTCCGTTTGCCACCTGGATTTTCAGCTTCTTCAAACGTAGAGAAGCCTGCAAAGGTTCACAGAGCTCTTTATAGCAAAGGTAAGCAGTGGAACATGGCTCAGAGGAGACTGTTTCTTGTGTGGCAATCACTATTACTTTAATCCCTATAAACACCTGTTTAACCTTTTAGATGGCACTGTTAAAAGTGACCTTTTGAGGTACCATATGACATACAAATCCAGGAGATACGATTTTCTGTTTAGATTGCATGATAATGATTTAAAGATTGAGTTTTGCTAACTTAGGAATAAATTAATGAGTTTGCATTTAATGCATGACGATTGTTTCTAATATGGACTTGCTATTCTTGCTAGGAGTCCTGCTGATGGCAGCTTCAGAAAATGAAGATAATGACATTCTATGGTGTGTCAATCATGATTCTTTCCCTTTCCAAAAGCCAATGATGGAAACACAGGTATAAAGCAAACTTCTGTGTGATTTTGATGAAATCTAGGTATTGTGTTTTCTTTTTTAATAACAAATGTCTGAATAATACTGTCTGCAAGAAATAAGTAGGTCACAGAAAACTTCATGAGGAGTTTTACAAAGCTGAATGAGTCTTATTACGGATCCCTAGTTCAACTTTCCTAGCTTGATGCAAGCAGTATGTCAAAAGCAATTGCCTTAGTTTCTAATACTTCTTATTAATGTAATTGAGAATACTGTTGTCTGTAATAATGCTGCATATTGTCCACAAGCACAGGAGAACATGGCCCTCAGTCCATAATGGTGTTGATCAGTATAAAATTTGGTAAAGGTTTTTAAAAATGTAGATGCTAGAAACTTTTGGATTGCTTATTTAAACTTATGTGCCATACTTTCATTAAAATACACACATGACTAATGTCCTTATTATTTCAAGGGGGGGTGGTTGCTGACTTTCATTTCCCTGATTGTTATGTAAGTGGATTGGTAAGAGAAATTTGGAGGGGGTTAGTTGCCTTATGTGTCAATTCAGGGAAAACATATTACATCTCTGAAAGACATTTCAAGTTTTCTTCTGACGTAGACAAGTGGCATGTCAAAAATAGTGTTTCTGAAGAAATATTAGAGTGAATGGAGGGACTGTGTAAGTTAAAAGCTTCAAAGTCAGGTTTTTATTAATGTGCTGTTTTAATTAATAACTTACAAAGAATATATATAGTTTTTTTCAGATCCCTTCCCTGCAAAAACTTACGGATAAATATCCCAAAGGCTGACCGCTTTTTCCCCAAGGCATCTGACAGCAACGGGTAGCTAGGTTTCCCAAACAAAATTGCAACCTGTTCTTGAGCAGCAATTCTTACTGATTAGCATACATAGTTTTCTGGAATATCTTCATTAGTATATGCCTCTTTCTGAGTTACATTTGAAGTACTGCTGCTGCCAACTGCAAAAGTCTTGTAAACCTTTGTAATACAGTTGCAGCTTTTTTTTTTCTTTTTTAAGAAGTCTTTTAAATTCATGATGCCTATGATGCTTAGTTCTCTTATGGTTAGTAGATGGTTGCTGTTTATATTGTAGCAGCCTTACTTTGCAAGTTGTTTTACATTTAAATGTAAATATCACTGTTCCCCAAAAGAAGCAGTATATATTATTCCCTTTCTCCTAAAAGCAGTAGTGTATATATAGCTGTAAATTTGGTGACAACTTTCTGTTGGAAAGTACAAGAACTTATTTTCTTTGGGTTTCCTTGTCTTAGGAGCAGATTCTGTTCTGTGTAATTTTTAAGTGGTAAATAGTAAAATATTACTATGGATATGCAAAACCCATGTCTGCTAACAAACTTCAGATAATATCTGTCTGTTGTTTAGATGACGACCCGTGTTGATGGACATTCCTGGGCTCTTTCTGCTATTGATGAATTTAAAATTCAGAAGATTGTAACACCGCTAAATAAAGACATTATTCCCATAACTGATTCACCTGTTGTAGTGCAGCAACACATGCTGCCACCTAAGAAATTTGTTCTGCTTTCAGCCCAAGTGAGTATCACTTCCTTGGTACAGGTTACCAGAAGAATTAAGTATGAAATTGAACTTCTCATCTAAACCTGTACATGATTCATTTTAGGTTTCTGTTATGAACATGAAAAGGAATCAGGAAGAAGATTGTTCCAGCAATCTGTACCTATTTTAGATTTACTCAAAGGTTTTAGATCAACTTATTTTGTACAGTGTATTAATAGTTTTTGTTGCTCTCCAGAAACCCTTGTAGATACAAATCTGCTAAGTTCTTTTAGCCTTGGTTATGCTCTTGATTGTGTGAAATTGAAACAGGCACTGTCTGCCCAGAAAATATAGTTCAAGTAAATATTGTTGGCAATTGAAATTTGAATGAATAATTTCTTATTTGTCATAGAAAAAGTCCCAAAAGGGTTTTTTTGAGAGGGTTTTAGGAAACGCATAAAAAGAAAGTGAACTTTCCTAATTTTCTGATAATGTTTAGCAATATTTTTGGCTCTCAGTATCTTGACCAATAGGCTATTTAAAATAATGTTGAAATATTAATGTTTTGGAAACTCTCAACCTGCAAGCACCATTTGTTTAATAGCAGCTGTTTTGTTAAGGGTGTTAATTGGGCCCTTTCCAGTAGTTAGTTTTAATGCAGGGAAGGTGATTAATGTGAAGTCTTACCATGCCTTGAATTCTTCAAGCATTCTTCCAGGCAGTTTTCAGGATTTGCAAGACACAAAGCCTTTGTTTTCTGCATATACTTGCATATACTTATATTCTGTGCTTTGTGTTGGGTTAAGAATAACAAAATTAACTCAGTTTATGGAGAGTTTATAGCCATTGCAGTACTTGCCTGCCATTCCTTGATTCACTAGTGATTGGGAGCTGGACTTTGGGCACCAGGTACGTTTTGATCCAGTGGTGCCGTAGAGGAAAACTCGGAATGGTGAATAAAAACATCATGGAGATGGGTGTATTTTGATGAAACATAATAAAGACAAGTTTAGTCTAATTTGCTTTGCCTTACTTTTAGGGAAGCTTTATGTTTCATAAACTCAGACCTGTTGATCAGCTGCGGCATCTGCTTGTGAGCAATACAGGTGGAGATGGAGAAGAGATTGAGAGATTTTTCAAGTTGCATCAGGTAAGAGCTTTTGATTTGTTATGAAAAATTGAAGAGTTATCATCTTTTTGTTGCTGCAACCTTCTGGTCAATGTAATTGGTAATTTTTTCTTTTGTCTACATAGAGCTATATTGTATAGAGAAATGATTTATCATTTTATAATGTCTGAAAACAAATGTGTAATTTCTCTGAAATTCCTATGCCTTGTATGCAGAAGTGTGGTGCACTTAGTTTAGAAAGAAGTTCATCTGAGACCAGGAGAAGAAGAGTTTCTAAAACAGTTGAATTCCTACTACTATAAGGGGTTTTTATATTTTGAAGGCCAGTAGAAATGTGTGTAGTTGGTCTGGGTATTCTTTTTTATTAGCAGCTTAAGGTAAACAAGAAAAAAGTGGAAGTTTGGTTATTGTGGATTACAATTTTAGTATGATTAGTATTGTGTAGTATCTGTAGTGAGTGGTCATTGTAGTGTATTCTCCTGTACTTGGAAAGGACATAATTGGTATTGTAACAGCTTATTAGAATATGCAAACATTGATTTTTACAAATATTTTTCTTCAAACACAATTGTAACTTATGTTTTTGTGTTCGTAGAAATTGCATGAATCCTAGTGATACTTAAATGTCAGGTGTGGAGATTGTTCCCTATCAGTAGCAGCACTGAGTTTGCAAAAACTGTGTATCAAAAACTTATCAGATATAGTGGAATAACTTGCTGGGCTTCATTTCTTGTCTGTGATTCAGAAGAGCTGATTTCTCTGGCTTATAAATAAAATTATGCAGAAAGTAGACACTGTTTCAGTTACTGAAGAATGTAACTTCTCTACATTTCTTGCGAACTTGATATAAGACCCCATGCTAATATTATAATACGGTCTAGGAGGATCAGGCCTGTGCTACTTGCCTTATTTTGGCCTGTTCTAATGCTGCATATGATAGAGAAGTATCTGCCTGGGCTACTCGAGCATTCTTCAGGTAAGTTTTCGTTATTAACTTACAGGTAAGTTAATTCTTAACTTAAAGAATTCTGTAAAAAATTCTGTCTGTCATTCTGAATATTATGCTCATGATCACCACAGTCACTAAACACTCTTACAGGTGTTCTAACCTGCTGCCAGTTCAGGGCCTGGTGACTTTGGGTTTGGGTTTTGTGGCTTTTTTTTTTTTTTTTTTTTTTTTTTGGTTGGTGGTTGTTGTTGTTTAGTTTGGTATGTTTTTTCCAGTACAATTTTGAGTGAGGAAGTGGGAGCTTCCATTCTGGAGGGTTGAAATCTAACCCATGTATCTTAAGTGCTGTATATCCTTGGTATGGGGCAAATACATGTATTTTCATTAGCTGCCTTAAGGAAGTTGGTGTATGCATAGAGTCAATTGTTTGGGTTAGAAGGGACCTTAAAGATCATCTAGTTTCAACCCTTCTGCCTTGGGCAGGGATAATACCCACTAGATAAGGATAAGGCCCCATCCATCCTGGCCTTGAATACTTTATGAAAGGAATATCCTCACTGTCCTTGGCCAAGCTCTGCCAGAGCGTCACCTACCTCACAGTGAAGAATTTTTCCCTAATACCTAAATCTCTTTTATCTTTTAGTTTAAAACCATTCTCCCTTGTCCTATCACTATCTGCTCTTGTAAAAAATTGTTCTCCCTTGATTTTATAAGATACCCTTTAAGTTCTAAAGGGTGCTATAAGGTCTCCCCAGAGTCTTCTCATCTCACAGCTGAACAACCCTAGCTCTCAATCTGTCGTCAGAGCAGAGCTGCTCCAGCACCCTGAGGGTCTTCATGGCCTCATGTGGACCTGCTGTAGTGGGTCCGAAGTCTTTCTTGAAGTGAGGACCCCAGAGCTGCATGCAGTGAGGGTGTGCATGTCACAAGGACAGGGTGGAAGGGGAGAATCACCTGACCACTCCTATTGATGCAGGCCAGAACAGTGTTGGCTTTTTAGGCAGACTGTTGGTTTATTTACAGCTCTTCATCCATGAGAACCCCAAAGTGTTTCTCCACAGGACTGCCCTCCATGAGTTTCTTCCCAGTCTGTGCTCAGTCTGGGGTTGCCCTGACCCAGGTGCAACACCTTGAACTTGGCCTTGTTGAATCTCATGAGGTTCTTGGGTCTCTTGGCTGTCCTCACAGAGAGATAGAGCTGTTTTTGGTAAGATACAGCTGTTGAGAGTGATGAAATGTGCAGCTTGGAGTGTTGTGTTCCCAAAAACTTAGTAGTTCCTTGCCAAAACTTGTGCAGGTGTTAAAGTCAGTCAGCTGCTTTCAGTAGGTTGTGAATAGTTGCTCTTTATTAAATTGAATTTCATCACAATATCTGAGACAAAATGTGGATAGTAACTGCAGTAAGCAAGGGAAGATGTAGCAAAGTGCTCATGTAACACTGTAGGATAGAGATGAATAGAAATTACTTGTGGGTGATAGAAAGACTGCCATGGGTCATCTCAACTGTGGCCTTCTTTCCACTTCCCTGTAGAAGCAAACCTTGAAAAGATGTTAAAGCATAAGCCTGACTTTGGAATTGATAATTTTCTCTTTAAAACTGTACTGAGATTTTTATTCCCCATTTTAAAAGAACCCCAAAATTGCTGTTAGTTCTCAAAGGCATGAAAATTGAATGGGCTGTGTATGACATGTTGAGAATTTTTGGTTTTGCAAACTTTAGGTATGGTGGAGAAGCACAAATGAGATTTCCATCAGCTCTGCCCCCTCCCAGCAACGTTGGACCTATTTTGGGTTCTCCTGTTTCTGCAGGTATGTAGCAAGCATTTCATGGTTTTAGACTGGGGTTTTTTTCCTTGAATATGTTGTGGTTTGTCTTCTCACAAGTACTTGTGGTTTTTTGGTCTGAAATACACTGTGTTTTTCACTTACTAGCTAGTTCACACGAGCTTTTTCCGTTTCTCTTGAGTGATTTTTGGATTTGGTGAGGGAGTTGTCATCTCAAGTTATGTGTCTATATTGCATATACTCTGTTAAAATGCTGTGAAGAAGGTACACATTTATTACTTACCAAGTCATTTCGGCTGCCAGAGAGCAACTCAATAATAATGTATTTCAGACTTCATGAAGCTTAGTTGGTTGCTGTGTAGCTATAACAGTTTCTTCCTACATTGCCATTGTCATGCCTGTAGAGATACTGCCCATGAGAAGACAGAAGAAATTTGATCAAGAAATTAACTAGTCATTTGGAATGATTTCTCTCTTTAAAAGTTCTGTCTGCAGCATTTGTTTTCTGCATGAGTCTTCAGTGCTACCTACAAAGGAGAAAAGTGTTTTTCCCCTCAGAACTTGATGCTTCTTGGACTGAAGACCTTTTCGTATTTTCGGATTCACTTTAATTTCTACAGTTGCTGTCCCTTAATTTGTGTTACTCAATTTCAGATTAGAAGGGTTTTTAAAAAATAAATCAATGATGATGAGTTTGAAATTCTGATTGAAATACTAAATTAAATTAATTACTTTTTTTTAAATCAAGAACTCATTAATGTATAAGATCCTCTTCCTTCAGCTGACATGTGGCATTGAGTTTTCCACAACAGACTTGGGAAATGAACTTATTTGCCTGGAATTCAAAAAAAATTCCATTTCATTAACGTATTTTGACATGTATCCAAATTCCTAAGTATTGGAGAAAAATGTGGTGAACTAGGATGAAATTTAGGAAAAACAGTTGACACTGTTACTAGTATTAAAACTCTAAGAAGAGTGCTTTAATGAATCAGTGGCATCACTCTCCAACCCTTTTGGTGTGAAACAGTAGCAGTGTGGGCAAGAGCTGAGGCAGGGCATAAGAATGTAATACTAAATCTGAGTTGGAGAGAACGCAGCTATGGGGAGAAGAGGTGTTAGGACCAGACTAAGAGTGAAATTAGATTGTGGGGGAAATGGCAGGAAGCTCTACAGTCAACAAGCAGACTCATTTTAGGAGTAACTGTATTTTTCCCAAGTCTAAAGGTTTGCATATTTTTGTCATTCTGTCATAAATGCCTCTTTCAAACCTAGTATCAAAGCAGGTGTTTCCATTTTGCTTCAGTAACAGGTCCAGGTGGAAGATGGCACCATTCTTCTACTGCTCCTTTCTCGGTTTGCTCAAAGGGTAGAGAACTGTCATGTGAAATTAAGATTCTGATATTGTGGATGTCCCATGTGGTGGGTCAGACACTGCTGACAGAAATTCATTTAACCACCTCATAATTTTGCATGTGAAACTACATAGCAATAATGCTAGCATTAAAAGGTCAGGCACCTTTAAATTATTTCCATCGTTTTTCCACTGTTAAAAGTCTAGTCATGCATTTGCATGCTGCTTTTCTGCGAATTTGTGCTTTGCTGTAGCACACATGACAATGTGCTCTGAGAATGCGTTGGTACTGTGTTGTTCTCTGTGCTGTTGTGTTGCCAAGTTGAGAGAACTGTAGCAAAGTAGGCAAGAATTTTATGCTTTGATAAAAGCCAGTTTTTCAAAGTGCCAGTTTCTCTTGCCTTTTCTATGATACATCATCGTGGTTGTTAGTGGTATGTGGACGTTTTTGTAGATGACCACACATGTTCCTGATATTTTTAGGTCTTACATTAGCTGTTTAGACTTAATTTGCAGGAGGAGATGGAGTATTCACAGCTGAACTTGAGGCTGTGGACAGTCCCAGACTTAGTGCTTTGAGTTAGCAGTGTTGGTGTTGTGTTTGTACATCTGCCCCATCTAAAAATGAAAAGTAATATTATCTGTTCAGCATTCAGAAGGTGAGGAATGGCAAAAAGTATGTGGGCAATATTATATCCAATGCAGACAACAGATGGTGTGCAATAAATTGACACATGAATGCTGGGTAAAAAATGCTGCTTCAGCTGCTCTTGATGGAAATGTATCCATCTGTTGGACTTGTGGAATGTTGTTTGATAAGAAATTAGTGCAATTTGATACTTAACCATAAATAAAACATTCAAAGAATTTGATTTAACAATTTTGCTGCTTTTGCACAGATACTTTATGGCTTAGATTTGGGAGGGGACCGTTTTGGATTGTGTTCAACAACCTTATCTTTATTTCTTTTCCCTTCTTAGGTTCCCCTTTGACTGTTGATAGTCCATATTCTAATCCTAGCATTTTGGCACCTGGGCAAGGTAACACCTTCTTTTCCTTTTCTTTTTTTCCCCCCAAGTAGGTTTTTTTATTGGCATTCAAATGAGTAATATTTACCTATTTTTACCCTAGGTTTACAACCTCCTGCTATGTCAACTCCCATGTTTCCTCCTGGAAATTCCGTGTGTCACCCTGGTACATCCATTAGCGGAATGATGGGTCCCGAGATAGTGTTTTCTGGAAGACACAATGGCATCTGCATATACTTTGCCCGGATTATGGGGTGAGGTCTTTGTAAAAAAGGAATTCAGTCACTCAATTTGTTTCAGTTTTTCTTTGCACTAATGCTTGTGGGTGGTGCATTCTATGTTAATAGCATTTAAATTGGAAACATGTAAATTTTAGTGTTGTATTCTTGAAATACATATCTATATAATATGTTGTCTTTGCAACTCTTTTAATAATAATGTATTCAGTGAATGCCTAGGGCAGGAAAATTGTTTAGATACTGCGCCTGCAATCAAGTACATAAAAACGACTCCGAAAACTGCAGGTTTGTTTTTCAAACCTAGGAGCTGTGTATTTTAAACTCCTACTGAAGGATAAAACAGTAATGCAGAAGGACTTAAAAGATCGAAGTCGTGTCTTTAAGTAATTTCTGTGAAGAATCTTTACTCACAGGACTAAAGATTCTGTTACCTTGGATATTGTACCCTAAACAACCCAAGCAAGAACAGAATTCTGCATATGTTGGCAACCTCTCTGCATGCTGACTGGGAAAGAAATTTTTGTTATTTGACTTGTTTGTTTACCCTGTATTTCCAGGGAATCATATTAATCTATAGTATTTAAAAGTGTCCAATTTAATTTAATTAAAGGTCTAAAATCTAGAATTTAGTTAGTTATTTATATCTGTACTATTCATAATTATGTAATGGATAGGTTTTTTAATATTCAGTTTTCATCCAAAATTAATTCTTATTTTAGACTTTTAACTTCAAAGTTTTACCACTTCATTTTTTAAGAAATTATACACAGAAGACTTGAAAAAATTCTTGGTTAAATGACTTTGCTTTTAACACAAACTGTTTTGTTTTGCAGAAATATTTGGGATGGCAGTATAGTCGTGGAGAAGGTTTTCAAAAGTGGCAATCGAGAAGTAGTTGCAGTATGTAAAAGATTCTGTGTTCTTTAAACTTTCTTTTCGTATTTAAGTCCTTTTAAACTTCCATTTCCAGTTATAAACTGTTAGGTACAAACCCCATCATTTGCCATGTCATTATTTTCTTAAGGGCTGAGCTCTTAACTGATAACTAGTTGTCTTTTAAAGCTGTTACTTTAAATATTACTTTCTAAGAAATCAAACTAATTTGATCGCTACTCTTAATTGGCAATGGCCAACTTGCTCCATGTTTACTGAGGGCGCTTCCTTGATGCCCACTTAAGGTTTCTGCATACTCTCTCCAAACAAATCCTAAAAATAAAATGCTTCAGTGGTTTGGGATAGTCACTGCAGCCATAGAAGGACAAAAAAAATTTTCGTCATTTTCCTAACTGATATGTTGCTGTTTCACTTTTTGACCATGATCAAAATAAAATCTTTTCTGGCTGTGGCTGTTAATAGAATCCAGTGCTTAAACCTTGCTCTAGCTTAGAGTTGGAAGTAGTATAGTGTAGGTGATTTTAGGTGCGAATAAAGTGGTGTCTTGAATACTGTGTATCTTCAGAGAACTCCTGCCTCTTCACATGTGTGCCGCCTCAATGAATGTGATATAATCATGATGTGTTCTAGTGACTTGTTACTAACATACAATTTATTTGTTATACCCTCTTATTTGTCTTTTCAATGATGTTAGCTTAAAGTTGGAATTTTTCGGAAAAAGAAGTGTAAAAATGCAGCTTTCTGTAAAGAAGTTTGCTTTCTTTTGCAGATAGAAAGCAGTGTTCCATCCCATATGCTGGAATGCATGCTACAAGAACTAAAAGGTTTACAAGAATTTTTGGATAGAAATTCACAGTTTGCTACAGTAGGAGCACTTGGAAATCCAAGGTATTATTAATTGTGTTAAATGTACATGTGGTATTTAATGTCCAGCTTTTGAAAAACTACCATAGGTGTTTTGTTGAGTTGAAGTGTTTGTATGGTGTCCTGCTTCAACATTCAGATGCTAAAAATGAATTTGTTAGATTCATCTTTAAGGGATTCAGTGTTCGTAACATATCAGTGTTTTCCATGTTTTTTTTAAATTGAAGTTTCAGCACACCAGCCAATCTACAACAGAGGCTCCTGGGTTTTATGCGGCCTGATGGTGGAGGGTCTCAGCAAGTCCAGCAAGAACTCCAAAGAAAATATCATGGTATGTAATAATTATTTTTGAACAAGATGTATCAAGGAATGGTGCATTTGGATGTTACCTTTCTCACTTTTCTGGTGAAATCCTCTGAATAAAAAAGCTGTTTTTCCACACAAATTTTATGTTAAACATGCCATTTTTGGCACACTGACCTGTCTCTTTTTTTTTTCTTCCTAATGTTTTCCATTATGGATGAGATTGTTTAATCTCCTCACTACAGTACTTAGTAGCTGCATAACCATTTATATTTACAAGACGGCAGTTATTTTAAGAGATAAGTGAGCATGATGTCCTATAAAAAAACTACTGTAGTGCAGGTCTCCAAAGGTACAGTCATTGAAATGTCTACAAAACTTTGTTTAGAAATATGAGGTCTGTTACAGCTCATTTGAATTCTTGTGCTCTTACAGTGCAGCTTTTGCCCAACACTTGCAGGCAAGTTGGGAACTGTTGCTGCTGCATATATGGAATTGAGGATGATGGTGGTCCACCTGGGTATAATCCTGGGCTTTTAGGAGTGCAAATGTAAAAATTTTCTGTAAGTCACTATGTAGGATTTGGTAGACATTTAGTAATTTTATTTTTTTTTTTTATTCTTTACTGAGTTTATAAATCCTTTTGGATTGCTGAATGACATAATTATTGTTAACCTGATTTGTGAAGTGTAAACACTTAAAAGTACACGCAAAAATCGTTGTAATTATGTTCCACCTATAAGTATGAAAACATTATCCTTTCAGTTTATATCCATCTTACCAGACTTAAATGTTGTAGTTTTTAGAGTACTTGTTGCTTTAAAGATGGTGTAGATAATACTGAGCACAGCTGTAATTGTAATTGTTCTCTCTACAAGTAGATACAGGTAATCAAACAAAAAGGGAATATGGTTCGGTTTATTTTGATTTCTTTTATGTTCATCGGAAATACATTTATAATAGCTATTTTTGGGGGAAAAAAAGGTAAAATTTAAGACTGATGTGTAAATCTGGCAAATTCACAGGGCACTATGCTTGTTTTTCAGGGAGTATGATTCCTTTGTTGCAGAGTTCGAAATAAATGTTAACAAAGGGTTGTTTTGCAGCAGTTATCTCTCAAAAGAGCTAGACATCATTAATCAACAATGGAAGAGAAAAAAAAATAGAAAGTTAAGGACATGGTTACTGAAAAACTTCAAAAACTTACATGCTTATTTGAAACATGTAGAACAATTACTTGCTGACAATCCGGTTTTTCAGCTGAGGCACAGCTAACTGAGAAGACCTCGCTTCAAGGCATCCAGCAGCTTGTTCGCAAAACCTGCCAGGCACTGGCTTTATGGAAGTTGCTATGCGAGCACCAATTCAGTGTTGCTGTAGGTGAGCTTCAGAAGGTAAGATCTGGATAATACAATTTTACTTTGTTATGTACTAATCACCTTAATTTCTTTTGCTACCTAAGTATTCCCAAAGGACTGTTATTTATATTAATTGAGAAACATACGGATTTTAAACCGCACATAAATTTCCTATATGTGGTCACAAATGTTTAAGAGACTGACATGTAGTAATGACATAGTCACTGAATTTTATGCAACTGGAAGTGTCACTAACAATAAATTGTTCTACGTTTATTGTTAGTTAATACTGAGTCTCGTTTTATGAATTACTGTATTTTTTACCCTAACCACATTCTGGAAAATGTGCTGAAAAGGATGGACCAGTATTTTCCAGCCAAGTGGAATTCACTCTTTGCCTTAGTCTTGGTGAAAGATGGAGAACAATAGGGTAATAGAGTCCTTGCTCTTCTGTGTAAGTAGGGTGCCAGAATGTACCACAGAAGTGCTGAGGTTGGAAGGAACCACTGGAGATCATCTGTCCCCTGTGCAGTGAGGGCAATAATCTAACTGGCTCTCAAAGCAGGGGCAGCTAGAGGAGATTCCCCAGGACGGTGTCCAATAAGGATTTTAATAGATATAAAGATGAAAACTCCACAGTGTCTCTGAACAACCTGTTCCAGTATTGAAACACCTCTAGAGCAAGAACGATTTCTCCTCTATTCAGGTGTCATTTCCTTTGCTTCAGTTTTTTACCATTGTGCAGTGTCCTGTTACTGGCTACCTCTGAGAAAACCTGACTCTGCATTCTTTACACTTTCACAAAAATATTAGTAAGATCCCACATACTGCCCTGTGAGCCTCCAGGCCAAATGATCCCAGTTCTTTCAAGCTCCTGCTTTGTGAAGAAGGAAACTTGTAGAACAATGAGTGCTGCTGCTGTGCACCCTTTGCTAATGTCAGATTTGCAGCCTACCCTTGAAAAAAGCTATTAATTTGAATACTAGGCATTATTTCCTAAAACTTGATAAGATTATTTGAGAAGTTGTATTTTTTGTTCACAAAAAGAATAATTTTAAAATCTTACAGAGGCACAAAAATTGTTGCTCTTCATGCAGTTGCATTGCGGAGCTTAGTTGTGTTGGACAAGGAGCTAACTAACTGTTTAATATGTAAAATGTTTTCCTTTGTCTTCAGTAGATTTAGAGTTTTTGTAGTCATAGTATGCTGTTAGTATCATCTCTAGACACTACTGGCAACTATGTGCACAAATATTCATAATAAATTTTGAAAAATTAAAAACCTTCAATGTAGCTTAATCTTAAAAAGCAGAGAGTTTGGACCTTAAACTTTTCAAACTCCTGCTTTTATTGAATCTGTCATTTTTTTGGTCTATAACAGTAGTCAAATGGTTCCAATTATTAGAAACTTTGACAGACCTATAGGGTGTGCATTCTGACAATGCCCTGTGAAGTAAAAAGAACTGCGAATTCCATTCGTACTGTCAGAGATCTGAAACAGAGGTGACACATAGTGAAGATGGCAGAGGAAGTCTGTTAACAGGAGTTTTCACTGTCCTTTAACATCCAGGGATCTAGTGCCTTCAGTAGTAGCTCTTGTTTTGTTGTTTTCATTTTGCTATAAAATATGTGTTTTAAATAATGTATTTCTATTTCTGTGCTGTACATTGTAGTCACTGAAGTTTTGTATGTTTTTAATTATTAGAAACAGTTAATTTTGCTGTTGGAGCAGTCAGACATTTCTAAACAGGGTCAAGTAAAAAATTTGGTAAACTAATAAAGTTCTGTCTCATCGTCAGGAACTTCAAGAACAGCTTAAGATAACCGCTTTTAAAGACTTGGTGATTAGAGATAGAGAGTTGACTGGAGCACTTATCGCGTCTCTTATAAACTGTTACATCAGAGATAATGCGGCTGTGGATGGAATAATTGCCCATTTGCAAGATATCTGTCCTCTTCTTTATAGCACTGATGATGCTGTGTGTTCAAAGGTAAGTGCACTTCCAGGTTTTACAGCCCCAAAACACAACTTGAGAACATACTCAAATGAGGTACCTTTGGAAGCTTGTAAGTCATTATTATGCTCAAGTAATTTCAGAAGCAGAAGCAATAATGAAGTCAATTTGTGGACATATTTTCATCTTTGAGTTGATTAATGCTGAACATTACACAAAAATTATTTGAGGCATTTGCAGTTATTTGTAATTTACATTGTCTTTTAACTCTGGTCTGATCGCTAATCTTAACTTGGTCTTCTCTATGTTGGTAAAATGTTTTCTTATTCTACTCTTTCCTTAGTGCATAGTGTCTTGGTTTTCGTTGGTTCCACAATTTACTGGAATTTGTGACAGTTGTGTTTAAGACTTAGATCTTTGAAGCGTTTCAAATTTATTTGAAACAAGTAACTGGTGAGGAGGGAATAGAAAACCAGTTGGTGAAGTCTTCAGCTCTTCTAATGCTATTGTAGCCTTTCTGCTGGAAACTTAGTGACTAGAGACTGCTTTTGAGAGAATGGTCTTTCTGCTGTTTCAGCTTTGAAATTTGGAATAGTTCATTAACAGTATCCACAATCTGTTCATGATGTGCTCATGTTAATAATTTCCATTTTGCATTTGCCTTTAGGCAAATGAACTTCTTCAGCGGTCTCGACAAGCTCAAAGCAAAATGGAAAAAGAGAAGATGCTGAGGGAGTCACTGAAAGAGTACCAGAAGATCAGCAATCAAGTAGACCTTACTAATGTTTGTGCACAGTACAGGCAGGGTAAGAGCCAGTCACTGAATAATTTTGTAGTATCCTTTCATGCCGTCATTTCTGTTTGTTTTGTTTACCAACTTTCAACTCAGTTTTATAGTTTTTTACCATAAACAATTGGTTAATAACTCTTACAATTAAAATGTGGCAGCCTTTTTTTTAAAGCCTTGCTAGATTTCTTAAACCCACCAAGAAATCCATTTCTATATTAAAATAGTCCCATGCACTTACCTCATATTGCAGTGCCCATTTGTTTCATATAGGTGGTTAAAATATTTTTAGGAAAGTTATTAGGTTCTGTGTAAATAGAGGGTTTCAGGTAACTTTTATACAAAATACACTGTTTGAAAGATGGTTCTGAATCCTAATTAGTGCAGTAGAAGCTAGTATATCAGTTGTATAGATTTAAATTATATAACATTTAAGAAATGGATATTGTGCAAGACATTCTATGTAACTTAGTATCTTCACTTCAAACTTGCATAAAAGTGCCACAGGGTAGTAACAGGTGTAAACTTTATATGATACAGACCAGAGTGAAGAGTGTAGCATTTTCTTGCTTGCTAAAATGAGAAATGTTTGATGTCACTTACCATTTTGTTGTGAATTTAATACAATAATGAACAGTGATGTTCGTTTTGGTTTTTCCTAGTGCGTTTCTATGAGGGAGTAGTAGAGCTCTCTCTTACAGCTGCTGAAAAGAAAGATCCCCAAGGTCTTGGCCTTCATTTTTATAAAAATGGAGAACCAGAAGAAGATGTTGTTGGACTCCAAGCTTTTCAAGAAAGGCGAGTTTTCAGGACAATTTACGATCATTATATGGGGTGCTTTATTTTAAGTGACTGAAAAGGTAGCTCTTTTAGGGAAGGAATGCAGGGTAATAATATACAAGCAGTTCATGATAAGGGACACAATATATTTTTGCCAGGTATGCTCCCCTTGACTGTAATTAATATGGCAGCAAGTTAATCTGAAATAAGTGATGATAGATGCAGGAAACATTGTGATAGAACGCTACAGAAATACTTCTTAAAAAGATGAATGGGAACAAACTAGATTGTGACAACCAGCTGACGATAATCTGTGACCTTCTTAAATTTTAGTAACTCTCTACAAAGGCATACAATAACACACTTGAGAAGACTATTTTATAGACAGTTCCAATCAAAATTATGAGGCTTTTATTTTCTTCTGCTCTGTTTACAGATTGAACAGCTACAAGTGTATCACTGACACCCTTCAAGAGTTAGTGAACCAAAATAAAGCTGCTCCTCAGTCTCCCAGTGTACCCAAAAAGCCAGGTCCTCCAATGCTGTCATCTGACCCCAACATGTTAAGCAATGAAGAAGCTGGACACCATGTAAGAAACTCGCAAAAACATCATGACTGCACTACAGACAACAGTGTGATTTGAAGAGGTTTAGAATTTATTATTTCATTAAAATTACAGAGTAGTTTAGTGAAGATTTGTCATAAATTGGCCTCAATATATACAGCATCCACAGAAACTATGCCATGTAAATAACATGGACTTAAGTATTGTCATATGGTAGTTCAGGGCTTAAAGTAATGTCACTACTTCTCTAATAGCAGCTCTGGCCTTTTCTTGCCTTAGTTTGAACAAATGCTAAAGCTGGCTCAGCGTTCAACAGATGAGCTCTTCAGTATTGCACTTTACAATTGGTTGATACAAGCTGACTTGGCGGACAAACTGTTACAGGTGAGCTTGTCTATACACAATAAACTGGAAGAAGTAATTGTAATAGTCCTTTAAAAAACAGGGAAGAGCAAGAGTATAACTGTTACCTTACTGATGTCTGCAGGTGACTGCTCCCTTTTTGGAACCCTACCTGGTGCGGATGACCAAGATTGACCAAAACAAAGTCCGCTATATGGATTTACTCTGGAGATACTTTGAAAAGAACAGAAATTTTAGTAATGCTGCCAGAGTCTTGGCTAAGTTGGCTGACCTCCATAGGTATGGATTATGTGTGATCTAATGTTTCTATATTGAGGTAATTAGGGAAAAATAAAAATAAAAAAACTAAAATCAAAACCTTTTGTGTAAGTATTATAAGAAAGGAAGAAAAAATAGAATGTGCTAGCTTTAAATCTAGGCAAGTATTGGAAATGAATGATAATGTTTATTTTTATATTATACATTACTTTGCTAACTATTTCCTGTAATTACAATATATTAAGTGGCCAGTTCTTATTGAGAAGTACACTAGAACTGAGCTTGTGGCAAAGATGGGGTTATGTGGCTGGATCATGTCCTGCATGATTTAGTAAAATCTGGAAAAGGCATCTATCACTTCCCAGAGACGAGCTAGAATATAACTAACCCTCAAATAATTATATTAAGTACTCATATTATTATAAATATTTGTTTTGCAGCACAGAAATTTCTCTTCAGCAGCGTCTTGAATACATTGCACGTGCCATTTTGAGTGCCAAAAGTTCCACTGCCATATCCTCTTTAGCTGCAGATGGTGAATTCCTACATGAACTAGAAGAGAAAATGGAAGTAAGAAAAAATATCAATCTAAGCTACACACTAAATGCATTATTTCACCTTCTCTCATTGGCACATGACAGTTTATTACCAATTCTGTATAAATGAATTTCTGTGCTTTCTTCCTGACATGGCTAAGTTAGGCAGTTGAAAACTGACTTAATGGTGTAATGCAGCAACATTTCTACATTTAAATAAGCTAAAGTTAATTTTGGGTGTATTCTTAAACTTTGATTAAATTAATTCTATCTTGAAATACTGTATTTTCCTCTTCAAGGTTGCAAGGATCCAACTTCAAATACAAGAAACATTACAGCGGCAGTATTCCCATCATTCTTCAGTACAAGATGCAATCTCCCAGCTTGATGCTGAGCTGATGGATATAACCAAGGTGATTGAAATTTCCTTGTGTTAAAAGCCCAGTTTGTCAAATTTTGGGGAGAAAAAATCTTTTGCAAAGAATGATTCTGTGCTGACTAAGAAGAGTAATAGGCAGTTTATCATTCCTGATCTCAGAATGTCTGTTACCCTGGACTGTCAGTTTCTGTACTTAATTAGTCTGTCAGTCTTTAGCATTTTAATTTCTTTCACATATTTATCTTAATTATGAAGTCTCTTAGATTTCTTCATTCTTTGAAAAAATTGTTGGAAAATTAAGTTTTCATTTCAAATTCATATAAAATATAGTGTTATATCTAAGAAATGAACCTAAATGTAGCAAAAAAAAATTAGTGACAGTTACTTAAATTGCATCTTTACTAGTCCATCTGACAAAATAAGGAACAACTGATTTTTAAAATTTAGTTTGATCCTGCATGAAAAGTAAAGCTTGGTAATTTTTCTTTCAGCTGTATGGAGAATTTGCTGACCCTTTCAAGCTCTCAGAGTGTAAGCTTGCAATTATACATTGTGCAGGTCATTCTGATCCTATCTTGGTGCAAACTCTCTGGCAAGAAGTCATTGAAAAAGGTGGGTCTTAATGGAGTAGGCGTTGTGATGATCTCTCTTATCCTTTACCATGAATTAGTAATTCACTCTCTATTCCTACTGGTTTTGATTGTGTGGGGTTTTTTTTTTTCCCCTTGGTTTTTGGGCTCAAGTTTACCATTGTGCAAACACTGACAGAGATCTGAGGGAAAAGCTGGTGTGCTAGTGGATTTGTTGTGGGGTTCTGGAAATGTGTTTTTGTTTGTGGTTTTTTAAGTAGGTTTGCATGGAACTTCACAGGAGCATAAAAACTTAAAAATGTACATACAAACACACTGGAAAGGTGGTATTTTTACCTACATATGCTGATTTTTTGTTGGCAAGAGTATAAGATTTTCATGTATTAATTACAAATTTGGGTGCTTCAGTGTCATTCTGTATAAATGTGGAACTTTTCCTCAAGTTCTCTCCAAGTGTTTTCTTTTCACTTCCAGAGTTGAGCGACAGTGTATCTCTGAGCCCTGCTGACAGAATGCAAGCACTTTGCCTGAAGCTGGCATTGCTTGGAAAGATCTATGCTGGCACACCTCGCTACTTTCCTTTAGGCAAGTTGTTAGCCTGCATAGTAAATAAGCATATGTGTAAAGTTCTAAACTAAGAAATGTTTCTCATTTTTTAATCTCAAAAGAAATGGTAAATAAATGAAGTTTAGGTGGCTGCAGCAGTTACTTAATATTGTGCAACAGCATTAAATATGAACATTAGTGCGGACCAGTACAGTGTTAATTGTTACAGGCACTTAAACAAGGCCGTTGTAGCAAATGTAGTGATACTATGTCTTTTGTGTAGAAACAAAAGTTAATGAATTTTTCTTAACAGCATAGTTGCATGGCAAAACCATAAGTACTAAGTATGAGTAATTCCTGCCCTGCTGCCCTGCACTGCTGATAGTAAATGACTCCTAAATGCCTTTGTTTCCTAGAATTCCAGTAACAAGTTGGAATCTAAATATTCCCTCATTTATGTCCTCCAGATTTTCTAGTGCAGTTTCTAGAGCAACAAGTCTGCACTTTGAACTGGGATGTAGGTTTTGTAACATACACCATGCAAGAAATTGGAGTGCCATTGCCAAAGCTGCTTGAAGTATATGACCAGCTGTTCAAAGCACGGGTAAGGAAAATGGCACAAAATAAAAATTCTGTTTTCAGCTATTATCAAGGTCTCTCTTTAGTAGGAAACATGAAATAATATAAGGAAGGATATTACAAAATATTCATTCAAAGCTTTTCTTTCTCTTTTAACTCTTTTCTCTCTCTAACTCACTTACAAAAAGCTGCATTTTCCCCTTGTGAATAAAATCTGTGGATTTTATTCATTGCAGTCCCAGAGCATGACAAGGAAATTCGTTATTTTTTTAGTTCATCTGGAGCTCATTTAGGATGAAATAGGACTAGAATTCTTATGCTGCAGAGGAACAGCATATATTGAATATATTAGTTATATTTGTTTCCTAATAATGATTAAAACTTACTGTATTATTACATCTTGTCTGATCTATTGATGCAACAAACAAAGAGATTTGATTTGTGTGGAAATGGAAAACTGAGTTAAATTTACATATATTTTCAAATGTAATTTAAAATAATATTTAAATGTGGATTTAAATATAGATTAAGGTAGAATTCCCATTTATCTAACTTTTTTGATACAATAAATAATTGCTACAGGTAGCAATTCCTGTACACACAACACACTTTTTTTTGTCTTGTCTCCTTAATATTTCTCTTTAATATTCTGTGCATTTTTTGTTGGGTTTTTTTTAGGATCCATATTGGAGCAGAATGAAAAAACCTTTGCACCTCTTAGAGTGTATTCATGTATTACTGTCAGGATATGTACAGGATCCAAGCAGAGTACCTATGAGGTAAAAGGATAGCTATATCCTAATGAATAATGAAGTGTAAAATAGTCTAAAATACTTGACTCCAGCAATGCTCAAAGCTTTTCTTTTATTTTGGGTGAATTTAATATTTTATTCCTAACACTTGTCATTCAAAACCATTTGGTGGAAACTTGTAGAATTCTCCATTACATAAACTACTTCTACAAAGGTAATTTTCTTCACATCACTGAAGATCCATGAGGAACTGAGAGGATTACTTTGTAATTTTTGGCAATATACTTTAGGGACTAGTTCAGACAAATCTGATGCAATGTGTGAAAGTGGGGGGAAACGAGAATTAGGCATTTTGTGATTGAAACAGTGAACTGTTGCATGTCAAAATTCTAGAACCTCTGAGTTACTGCAGAAAAGAGAAGACCAAACATTGGGATGGATCTTCCCTGGATGTTTCTAAGAGGTTGATGATGACTCCAAGAATCTTAGTCTGCAAGACTAAAATTTGGCTTAGTTCACATCAGGAGGAAATTTAGGTGTAATAATAGAAAAAGTTTCTAGTGAAAAAAGATAGCTAACTACTTGAAAAAGTTGCCTGCATATCATCTCTAGCTTTGACAGTTTTTGTTTGAATAGACTATACAAACTTCAGTCAGAGCTATCTTGTCTCAAAAATGAAAAGCAGAATAAAGCTGTCTTGATAAACATAGATGTCTTCTAAACATAGATGTTTCTGATTCTTCTGAAAAATACACATATAAATATCCCCTGTCCAAGTACAGTTTACTTCTATATTTTATCACTTTATTGGTCTTTTATGGTTGGCTGATTTAAATACTTTATTAACACTTTAGTGAATGTTGTCTGATTTTAATACCTACTTAGATAATACATAAATTGAGGTTTGATTTAAGACATTTAAACTGCTATCTAAGTAATAAACTTACACTTTGCCATTATAATATTTAAAGTAGTAGTTAAATATTTCACATTGCTATAAACTGTACCATGCTTTTATAATTTACATTTAATATCAGATAAATAGTAATGGGTCATTTATTTTCTCATTATGCCTTAGTCACAGGCATTAGATTTCAAAAATAAATTTCTCTTAATGAATAGTTAAATACTTAAAAGTATCTGACAGATATCTTACTGATATGTATTGCATTGCAACTCAAACAATGCTCATGGGCTAGTTCAGATGGATTCCAAGATATATGGGATTAAAAAGGAGCTCATTGTTATTCTGTTTCTTTGCAGGCGACGATTCACAAATGCTTGCTTGGATGCTGTTAGTTGCTACCTGG
Organism: Hylia prasina; assembly: GCA_013397195.1. Classification (NCBI taxonomy): domain Eukaryota; kingdom Metazoa; phylum Chordata; class Aves; order Passeriformes; family Sylviidae; genus Hylia; species Hylia prasina. The sequence goes on along the minus strand of VYXD01004247.1, from coordinate 73,456 downwards.
TTGAACTCCAGTCTATGAGCCCTACACTAATGGTGCAGGCTACTATTGGAAATTTTAAATCTCTACAGGCCAAGTTAGAACGGCTTCACTGACTGACTAATACAAAACCAGAATCATTAGTGCAGATAGTACAAACTGAAATAAAGGTTCAGATGTCGGCACTGAATTGCGAACAAACAAATCCTCTGGAAAAAAAACCTGAGAGTTTTCTCCTGCCATAGTTATCAAATGTGTGGCCTGTATTCATGCTATTCTAAAAGTATCTACAAATTGTAGAATGTAAATGTGACAAATGGAGTTTCTTTTACTACTACTAGGTTTTTTTTAACGATAGAAACCTTTGTTTTTATACTGTTGAAATAAAATTTGTGTGATCTTTGCCTTGGGGATAAAGAATATTTCAAAAATATTTTCTTTTTCTTTGTTTTAAATAATGGGAGAAAGCAAATTATTTCCCCTATTCCATTTTAATATGTTGTAGCTGTTAAAATGAAATAAAGAAATCAAAAAGTAACTTCTGTCTATTTTTATTATGTGCACACAAACACCAAATTGTATACACACCTCCAATCCCCTGGGTGCAGCCCAGGACACGTTTGGCTCTCTGGGCTGTGAGTGCCATGGCCGGGGCATGTCCAGCCTCTCACCCAAAAGCACCCCCAAGTCCTTCTGGGCAGGGCTGCTCTGGGTCTGTTCCTGCCCAGCCTCTGCTGATACCAGGGGTTGTCCCTACCCAGGTGCAGCACCAGCACTTGTTCTTTGTTAAATCTCAGGAGATTCCTGTGGGCCTGCTCCTTATCTGCAGACTTGCTGATGGTGCATTCAGTTCCTTTATCATTTAGTATCTTCCTTAATAACGGTCCCAGTACCAGGGACCCCTTAAGGACACCATTTGTCACTGATGTCCATCAGTTGACCACTGTCCTCTGGATATGACCATGAAACCAATTCCTTCCTAAACAGATCATGTATCAAACCCATGTCTCAAATTTAGAAGTATGTGTGGGGGACCACATGTGTGAAAGGCTTTACAAAAGTCAGACAAATGCCATCTGTAGCCCTTCATTTGTCCATTGAAGGAGTCACTCCATCATGAAGGTTACTGAGTTGATCAGGCACGACTTACCCTTGGTGAAGCTGTGCAGGTTGTCTCAAATCACCTCTGTCCTCCAAGTGCCTCTACAGTTTCTAGGAGAACCTGATCTTCCCAGTCATAGAGGGGAGGCTGACAGTTTAGTAGGTCCAGGGTTGTTCTTTCTTCTTCTAAAGATGGATACATTTTCTTCAGTCCCCTGAGACGTCACTTGACTGCCATGACTATTCAATTACAGTGGAGAGTGGTTGGGAACTAGATCAGACAATGCCCTCAGGACTCTAGGATGAATCTCACCAGGTCCTATAGTTTTAGGTAAATTCAGGTGCCTTAGGTCATCATGAACCTGATCTTCCCTTGCAGTGGGAAGCACTTTGCTCCCCTGGTCTCCATCCTGCTGTCGATCAACTCAAGAGGTGTGGGAAGAGAGGTTTCCATTGAAGACTGAGGCAAAAATGCTGAGTACCTCAGCCTTCATGTGTTAACAGTTTTCTATCACTCTTGATCAGAGGGGTTACACCTTCTCTGACCTTCATTTTCTAGTTCACATACCTGTAGCCCTTCCTCTTATTCCTTATGTCCCTGGTCAGGTTCAGTTCCAGCTCCTCCTTGGCCTTCCTCATCTCATCCTTACATAACCAATCTTTCTCTAAAATCTTCCCAGGTTCCCTGTCCTAGTTTCCATTATCTGTGCATTTACTTCTTTCCTTTTAGTCTGATCTGCAGTTCCCTAATCTGCCATGCTGGTCCCTTGCCTCCCTTGCCCAATTTCTTGCTCCTGGGGATTGCTAGGTCTTGTACTCTATGGAACACAAAAAAAATCCATTACAAGAGGGTTTTAATCCATCAGCCTCTATGTTTAGGGCCCAGCATGCTTCCTCTGCTCCACTCTGCTCCTCCCAATGCCTCTCGAGGACACAGGACCCCCATCAAAGGGGGCTTTGTCCAGACAAGGGGAATGATAAGTGTTGGAGAATAAGGGCATCAGTCCTGCTGCTTCTCACATGCCGAATGCTCTGCAGCACCTTTATTATGAAATATGATTGCTCTAAAATTTTACTTAAAGTACATTTCTTTCCCTCTGAACTACCAAATACATTTTGATGATTTTAAGCCAGCAAATGCACTCAGTAAAGTAACATAAAAATTAAAATACAACTCTTTTTTACCTTGTTAGATGAAAAAAGAGGTGAAATATTAGAATTAGCTTTTTTCTTTCTCAGTGTTAAAAACTCCTTACAAAGTATTTAAATAGAAGTAGTACTGTGTGTCCTGAGAAAAGTACTTGCTTCTTTCCATACAAAATATACCATCTTTAAGTATTAGAAGTTATCTTCTTCTAAGTTATGTTTCATACCAAGAATGTCATGCATTTACCCTGGTCTTGTTAGTGCAGTTCTCTTCACACAAATAATGTCCAAAGTCTTGCCTGATGTATTTAACAAGATTTCAATATTTGCATAAAAATATGTTGTGTTCAGCCACATTTTGTAATCTATGTGATTACTAAACAGATTTCTATTTTCAGATTCAGAGAAATAACTGAAAAGTTGCGAACAGACACAAATCACAGACTTGAAGTTCAGCTCTTCTGTTTTTTTCTACTGTTAATGGAATAAGAATCCCTCTGGGAACACTGCAAATTTATCAAAGTAGTAGTATTTCAAAGTGTCTCCCAAATTACCTCGCATATTTTTCAGATGACAGCAGGTAATTCCTGTATACACATAACATTTTGTTTTCATAGATGCTCTGCTCTCAAATGGAGAAAGGATAGGGTCTGTTTCCCAATTTAAATTTGGAGGTATATGGAAAACTGGGATCAGAGAAGAGAAGGGTGGATTTATGCAGTAAATGAAATAAAGGATGATAATCACAGGGAAGTAACAGACCAACATGAGTGTGGAACATTGATCATTAACAATATTATCAATGTATCTTTTTTTTTCTTCTGTAACTTTCAATTAAGACTGTCATTTGAGAAAGGTGGCAGAAGGTGGGAACAAGGGTGAGTTTCAAAAGAATAGCTGCTTTAAAAGAATCAAGGGCATTTCTTCAAGGTGATGAAATATAGTGACAGCTTACTTTACTTGTGTTTCACCTTGTCATGGTTTAACCTTCTTTAGCAAGTATCACACAGCCACTTCTTACTCCCACACCCCCTTCCACAGGATAGGGGAAATTGGAAAAAAGGTAAAATCCATAGGTTAACATAACCATTTAATAATTGGAAAAAAGGTAACATAATAGTAACAAAAAGAAAGGTAGCAAAAAGAGAGGAATAAAACCAAGAAGCACAAGCAAGGCATAATACAACTGCTCATAATGGATTGACTGGTGCCCAGCCTGTCCCTGAGCAGTCATGAGTTCCTCCCTCAGGTTATATACTGAGCATGATGTTCCATGGTGTGGAAATTCCCCTTGGCCAGTTATTGTCATCCCTCTTGGCTGTGCTCCCTTCCTATCTTCTTGTGTACCTGCTCAGTGACAGAGCACAGGACACTGAAAACTCCTTTATATAGAGTAAGTACTGTGGTACAATTGAAATATCAGTATGCTATCAATATTGTTCTGCTAAATCAAAAAGATAGCACCATATCACCTACTTGGAAGAAAGTTAACTCAGCTGAAACCAGGACAACCTAAATTCCAGTAATTCCTGTATTGTGTACTCCTGTATAGAGAATACTGATCTCTTACAGCTATGTCTCCTGCTGTTACTCATGCCCCTCATCCCCAAATACTGATGCTGATGCAAATTGTCCCCCATGGAGCCGCAGCAGTTTGCCCAGTTGCAATTGTGACTGGCCTTCACCACTTGTGGGAGATGTCTTGATCATCAAGTCCCCACAGTCAGTTTTCTTGACACATGAGACTTCACAGAACCCTAAAATGGTCTGAGTTGGAAGGGGCATTAGAGACCAAATAGTTCAACCCCTCTGCTATATCGCAGGGACACCTTCAACTAGACCACGCTGCTCAGAGCCCCATCCAGCCTGGCATTCAGTGTTACTAGGGACGAGGCATCTTCAGCTCCTCTGGGCGACCAGTGCCAGTGCCCTCCCCACCCTCAAAGAATGTCTTTCTAACATCTAATGTAAATCTCTTCTATTTTAGTTTAAACTGATTCCCCCTTTGTCCTACACACCCTTGCCAAAAGTCCCATCTTTCTGGGTTTTTATAAGCCTCCGTTAAGTATCGATTTGCCTCAATGAGGTTCCGCAGAACTTCCTCCAAGTTGAACAAGCCCCGTTTTCTCAGCCTGTCCTCATAGGAGAGGTGTTCCTGCTTTTGATACCGCTGCGCTCCTTTGGACCCTTTCCAACCGGTCAAATGCCCTTCCTATGCTGGGAATCCCAGAGCAGGATGGAGCGCTCCAGGCGGGATCTGAGCTGAGCTGA